>VRLP01002262.1:0-94727 GCA_009660295.1 Lophius piscatorius
CAACACAACTGAGTCATGCAGAAAGACAAAGATCTCAAACAAATTGTGTGTGAAAGACACACAATCAGCCAGAACGGCCCAGTTCTTTCCAAACAATACACCCCGAGTCACCCCAGATATAAAGACCCTTCTGAATGAGAAGGAGAGGGCTTTTAGATCCGGGAACAAAATGAAGCACAAGAGGATCCAAAAAGACTTAATAAAAGAAGATCGGGGAGGGGAAGGACATTTCTAGGAGGAAGCTGGAGGAGCGGCTGAAACAGAACATTTCAAGAGCGATCTCGGCACCCAAGGATAGCAGGAGAGTTCCTGATCAGATCAGACGAGGGGGGAATTCAGGAGGATTAAACCCAAAAAGTGAATAGGCCCCGACGGTATCGAGTCTGCCTACCTGAGGGGGCCAAACCACTTCAGACATGTGGTCCTGACCGCCCACCTGAAGAAGACCATGGCTAATGTTCTTCTCAAAACGCCTTCAAACCCTGGTGAGCTCTCAGCAGGATCCACTCCAGTTCATCAATCAGCCAGGCGTTGGAGTCGATGACGTGGTCATATACTTCAACGTTTTTTGACTTCTCTAGTGCTTTCAACACTATCCAGCATTTTTCACCATCAGTACACCGTGAAAGAAAACATCAAAGGAACTGCAGGCCTCCCCAACCTCATTTAAGTTCAGTGGTCGGTGGTCAAAATGGCATCCATTGAGAGAGATGAAGAGGAAGCCATTGTTCACCCAGAAGAACATTAAGGCTAATCTGAACTTAACCACATTACACCTTGATGACCCCCAGAACATTTGAGAGAACTCTATGAAAAGGTTTACTGTTTGGAACACGGTGTTCCCGTTATATCTGACATGAACCAATTACGGCATTCCACAAAAAGAACATTACACCTCTGATCAGGTACGGAAGCGGTACTTTGAGGTTGGTGGGATAGTTTGCTGCTACCAAGCCGGGATAACTCTCCCTAATTAAGAGAAACATGATTTCCATGCTCGACCAGAAATTTGAGTTGAAGTTCAAGCCCAACAAGATAATGTGGTGATCCTTAGCTGAAGATCGGCAAGGCAAGAGCTTCATTCATCCACCTGAAGAACATCTGGACCGCAAACGAAATCTGCCAACGGACAAAGCGTCGACTGTTCAATTTCATGATCAAGCCCATATTTTTCTACGGATCAGAGACGTGGAGAACAATCAAGACCAGAATGACAGAAGTACAAACATTTATCAACAGCTGCCTGAGGTGGATCTGGAGTATCTACTGGTCGGAGACTACAAGCAGCAATGATCTCAGGCAGAGAATGGACCAAAAACCTGCAGAAGAAGAGATCAAGCGAAAACGATGGGGATGGATCGGCCACACACTCCGAAAACCGATCACCAGTCAGGCTCTGAGATGGAACCCACAGGGCACAAGGAGGAGGGGCCGGCCTAAGAACCTATCCAACCTATCTGTCTTTTCAAACCTCAGAAGTGAATTGATCGTAATTTGCTTCATGAACTAGTTATTTGATTTGAGTTTGCACAAAAGTGCTTTTAATATTTTGACATCGAAGGCTAAAATGTGGGTTTCCCTTACATTTACTTTGTATGCCGATTGTTCACGTATGTATTTAAAATATTCATTAAATGAATAAGGATGTATCTGGGTTTTCCACGTCCATACGCGACTAAACTGATTATATTTGCGGTGTCCTCGCTCTGACGCAAATGAATTTTATTCAGTATTGAATCTAAATCGCTCTAAAACCAGGTATAGGTCATTCTAAAAGCCTTTTGAGCTATGAGGCTTACCGCGATAGAGATAGTTTTTCTTTTTTGTATTGCATTTATTATTTGGAGAGTCCTCCTAATGTTAGCTTGTGTTTGATGCCCCGTAATAAAACCGGTTTGGTCCTCTTCAACGAATTCATTCATGAATTTCTCAAAACTTTGCTAAACTCGACGTGCGGATCTTGTAGTCCACGTTAAGAACTGAGATTGGTCGATAGTTTCTGCAGTATGACATATCTCCCCCTGCTTTAGGAATGTGTTGTTTATTTTCTTGCCTGTGCTGGAGTCTTGTTGTACTTGTTAGCAATCTTCTTGATCTTTGGTTCCTCCAGCAGAGCAGGCTCCTCAGACGAAGCCCTTTTTGTAAATCAGAACAGAGATGAAGTGATGACGCGTGATGGCTAATGTTCAGTAATACTTCTAAGAGTGCCACTCACCAGGGTCTGTCAGGGGAGCCAAGGGCGCTATATGCTGTAACTGAGATGCCTTTTGATTGGCAGTAGTTGATCAGCTTCTCCTGGGTCAGGTTCGGATGGCACTCAATCTAGAGGATCATCCAAAAGCTTTAGTTTTGATCTTATTCTATCTGCATTATTCTGTGGAATCTGCTTTGTTTTGTACCTGGTTGTTTGCTGGTTTGTACTTGAGGCCAGGTTTGTTGAGAATGGCTTCAATCTGGTCTTTGTTGAAGTTGGAGACGCCGATAGCCTTGACCAGGCCATCATCAACCAGCTTCTCCATAGCCTTCAAGAACATGGCACACCGGCGTCAGTGGTGCACAGTGTTTTACAACCAAGTCTCAGAATATGTGTTGGTGCTTGCTTCACTGATATACTGATATAATTACCTCCCAAGTGTCCAGGAAGTGGCTGTTATCAGAAATGATATGGTTGTTCTCATCTAATGGAAAAAGCTCTTCTCCTGGCTGCCGTTGTAAAAATAAAAACAGTCAGTGTCAAGCAGGGATACATGGATTGTTGCTAGTTAGAAAAAGCTGTGACATATAAATGAACAAACAGGAAGGTGGTTTCCAAACCTTGGCTCCCATCGGGAAATGCATGAGGTAAAGGTCCAGGTAGTCAAGTTTTAGGTCCTGGAGTGTCTTCTCACAGGCTCCCCTCATAAGAGATGGAATATGGAAAGTGCACCATAACTATGAAAACGGAACAAAGACTTTAAGAGACTCACTGACTGCTGGGAGAGTCAGAAAGTCATTCTGCTGTACTAAGACGTCAAATGATCTCTTAGAGCAACTAAGTCACACACAACCTCACTGAAAGCAGAAGCCTAGCATGCATGGAGTGGGTTACAAGGGCCATATTGAAGGGGGGAACAGAATGTGAAAGTGGCAGAAAATCAGATTATACACTTGTAATGTACCTTACTGACGACGAACAGTTCCTCTCTCTTTACCACTCCTTCGTCAATCATTGTACAAATGCCAGAACCAATCTCCTCCTCATTCATGTACACATAGGCCGCATCAATGTGCCTGTAACCGATACTGATTGCTTCTTTAACAGCCTCAGAAACCCTTCCGAGGTCTGCCTGTGGAGATAAAGCAAAACAGGGTCAATGTATGGAGTTAATAATGTTTCAGTGGAAACCGTGACCATGATTGTCGTGTGTTGTTCAAGCTTCAATGGGCGACCATTGATTACGTTTAATAAATGTCAATGTTCAAGACAGAGCAGTTCCAATGTTCTGTCAGTGTGAATATTCATATGAAGATGTGCTTATTACTACATTTCAAAAGGTAGAGATTAATGCAATCATTGATTTGGAGTGCAGTAAAAAGTTCAAAGGTAATTTATAACCTCCTCCAAGACTCTATAACGCTAAAGTTTATGGTCTACTGAAGGCACTTTTACAACTCTCATTCCAAAACAAGATAAGACTGTGTACAAATCAAAACATGATCCTGAGATACATACGCTTATTCTGAATATTAGTCGCGGCAGAAGGTTTAAAAAAAGTTGGGACAGGGGGAAACAGAGACTGGGAGAGTTGTGGAATGTTCAGAACACGTGACTGAACCGTTCTGCAGGTATTGAGGCTCATTGGAAACAGGTGATGACATCATGAATAAGTAAGAAAGGGGCATCCTTAAAAAGAGATGGGGGGGGGGGGGGCAGATCTAAATCGTTTTTTTGTATGCTGTAAACCGGGTTATTGAAATCAAAGGCTCAGTCACTCACAAGCAAAGATAAGCAGAGGTTGTGTTATATAATACCCGGCACCCTCACTGGCTGGTGATGATGATATTGCCATATTCATTTATATTCATATTCATGTTTATTATTGCCATATTGAACTACTCACCCCCCTGACCTCAACACGATCCCTCCGTTCTACCCACTCATACCACCTCCTCCTTCCACGGACTAAACTCAGCACCATGGGTGATCGGGCCTTCTGTTCTGCTGCCCTTCGTCTGTGGAATATCCTCCCTGACCATCTGAGGGCTCCACAGACGACTGACTTTTAAAAAAGGACTTACAACTTTCCTTTTTAGCAGAACCTATAACTTTTAATTAACATTGCTGCTTTTTGGTCATATTCTTATATAATTGTCATAATTTTATTGATGCTTTTATCTGCTTTTACCTTGTAGCACTTTGAGATTTGATCCAAATGTGAAGTGCGTTATAAATAAAATTTATTATTATTATTATTACTTGTGCCCTAAGACTCCTCAGGCAGCACTGCCTTAATTACCTCCACAAGCTTATGATTACACAAGCTGCATCTGCAAATAAAGTTAAAACTATGATGAAGAGAATTAAGCCAGATATCAGCATCGTCCAGGAACGGCATTCAAGTTTAAATTCATAACGACCACTATTTCCATTTCACTTTAATTGCATGTTTGTGGAAGAAGCCATAGAGAACCCAGACAAACTCGGAGCAAACATGCAAACCCAATCCAGAAATCCCGACTGGATTTTAACCTACAACCTTCATGCTGTGAGGCGACAGTGGTTCCCACTACAGCATCCTGGACGTGTGGCGTATTATAAGGGTTCTCAGACTATTGGGAAATGAAGGCTGTATATCAAGCAAGATTGAGACAGGATTACACTTTGAAAACTTCTCAAAGAGTTATTCTTCTCTTCTCAAGGGCTTCATGCCTGATGTTAAAAGAAAAGAGGATTTAACACAATGGTAAATGTGACCCTTTCTCAACTTCAACTGAATTTCTGTCAAACACGTGCAAATTCATTTATTGTCAATAAAGTGCCATTTAACCCAATGTCCCAGATCCTGCAATGCAATTAAAAGGTTTTACGTAACAGTTGTAGGCCTTTCTACTTTGACCGTAGTTTGTACATAAAGTTGATTCATAATATAAAGCATGGGTAATAGCCTCCCGATGACACAGATCACATGATATCTGAAATGTTATAATTATGAATGAAATGTGTCGGCATCTCGGTCTTACACATTATTACATAACAGTCTAAACACAATTATTCGAGTCAACAGTAATTATTTTGAATGATCAGCGGTGGCCTCCATTCAGTTGTATGAATCCGAGATGTCATATTTCATAGTTATGTCCAAGTAAATTTTCCCGGGCTTGATGTTTAACGTGATTTAATGACATCATCTGACTACTTTCTGCTACAAGTTGTGAATTAAATCCATTAAGAGCCTCATACTTTTAAATGAGCTTCTTAAAACGTGATTCAGGGATCATTTGGTGACAAAGCAGGGATACAAATGTCATGTGGGCACAATTTAGTTTTAAGGCAAATGATGAAGGGGAGCCTGATATCTCAGAGGAGGGAACTTCTCTAATTTCCGTGTTTGTGTTGAGCTCGTGGTAAAAACTGATAGTACCACCAATCTAACGACCTCTCTACTGATCCACCACTTTTTTTAAAATTCACTGGACAGATTGGCGACTGGTCCATCTAGGTAACTGGATGCTTCAGTAACTATTACTGAGCCTTTCAGACGGTAATCTAACTATAAACATGACGATGACGGTCTCTTCTTCATAGTATGTATTTGTATGTTCCAATGCTTTATCTGACTGGCTGGACACCCCACTCCGTAAGTGGTAAGTCAGAATCCACCCTCATGACGAGGTTTGCTGACAGGACAATGGTGGGGTCCATCTATAACAAATAAAGGGGTCCAAAAAAACTCAGTTTTTATTTGACAGTGTCAACAAAAGGATCTTGGTAAGTGGTTGGACAGATTTAAACCTTTCTTTCTTCTGCCATAATGAAAAAGTTAGAGTGGACTGTTACTGCTAATATCTGTTTCAGCAGTCAGGAGCAGCTGCACCTCAGAAAACGGTGATGTGCACGAACAGCCTTCAGGTGCATTTCACACTAATTGTAAGCAACTTCATGTTTTATTGTTTCTTAACGCCAACATCACTGAAGTATGTTAAGGCTGGAGGGTGTGAACGCATCGCCAGTTCATTGGGACGTCAGTTTGAAGCATTTGATCGCTCATGTGACTTACATTTACATACATTTAGTTGGTTAGGTTTTACCTTTTGTTTTTATTTGTTCAAAAGATGTGGTCAGAATTGATTCAACGAATACAGAACATTGGAGTTTTTAAATGGATTGAAACATCACCCGAGTACTTAAGAAAAGCTAAATATAATCAAGCAGCGTCCTTATTCAGCTTGATCCTTCATTCTTTTAAAGAACTTTGCATAGAATTTTAGCGGCATGTGACACTTGCTGTCACTGCGAGTTAAATTGTTTTTCCTGAAGCCAGCTGCTTCTGTACTAACAGTGGAAAATCTGTGGCAATGTTACCAAAGCAGGAAAAATGTGGCCGAAATCTGATTTTCTGCTCATATGTGATTCATACACGGGGGGTTTCTTTTATGGTCACATGGAATCTAATCTCTTCAGTTCCGATATGGCCCACTTTCACCTGTGGTCCTAAATCGGATATTTCAAATTTCTGCTGCTTAGACCGCAGCGTGAACAGTCAGAGCGGAGTTTATTCAGCTTTTACGGTGGAGACTTAGCTCACTGCTTAGCAATGGTGGACAAAGTCAGATATGAACCAGGAGACACGTGGTAACAAATGTAATAAATAAATGACAGACTTTCACCAGAACCAACAGTACAGGAAGTGAATGCTTGCATTTGTTTTCGCACTGGCATATCAATGGAATCTTCTGCACCTCAACCGCACCCTTGTTGTTGGATGAGTTCAGGTTGCAGATGTGGTCAGACTGGAGTCACGCTGCTGATGTGGTCAGATTGATATCAGATATGGCTTGGTAGTCAGATGGAAGGAAAGGATCTGACCTGTTACGTTAAACTACTGTATGAATAAGCATGTATATAAGCAAGTATGTATAAGCGCTCTTACACTTTGTGGCAAACTTCTTTATAGCTTGGTTGTGTTATATAATACCCGGCACCCTCACTGGCTGGTGATGATATTGTCATATTCATATTTATTATTGCCATATTGAACTACTCACCCCACTGACCTCAACATGATCCCTCCGTTCTACCCACTCATACCACCTCCTCCTTCCCCGGACTAAGCTCAGTACCATGGGTGACCGGGCCTTCTGTTCTGCTGCCCCTCTTCTGTGGAATGCCCTCCCTGACCATCTGAGGGCTCGACAGACGACTGACAATTTAAAAAGGTCTTTCCTTTTAAGCAGAACCTATAACTTTAATTAACATTGCTGCTTTTTGGTCATGTTTTTATATAGTTATTATTTTATTTTTTATTGATGCTTTTATCTGCTTTTACTTTGTAGCACTTTGAGATTTGATCCAAATGTAAAGTGCGTTATAAATAAATAAAATGTATTATTATTATTATTATTGTCAGGTGTGCTTTGTACACACCGCATATCAGACATATCAGACCCCTGCAAAGATGACAGGAGCTGTAATTTGGCTCCTGTTTGCTCTGATTTTGAAACTTTTCATTTAAAAGCCCACGTGCCTGTTATTCTAAGAGCCTTGTGCAAATTTCCCTCAATGCATTTTTGCAATTGTTACAAAGTCTGACCATCCGCTAATTGACTAGTCATATGACCAAGCGGGATAAATGTTGATTATGTATGAGGTGGACATCTTCTCTAACCACCAATCTATGAATAAGAATATAATATCAAAGCCTTACCCTCCATGTTCCGAGGCCCACAATAGGCATATTTGCTCCATTGTTGAGTTTAACCGAAGGCATCGTGTCGGATGTCCCGTTATAGCGCCAGCAGGATCAATCAACAGGCAAGTCGGCTCCGCGGACAGGCGGCTCGCGTAAAGTCGGTGTTCTGGATCACGAATAGTCTGGATCTGGGATAGATTAGTCACGTCTACCGTGCGCCCCAGGATTCCCAAGCAGACGAAGCCCCTTTTTGATGACTGCTATGTCTACAGCACGACCCGCCCTACTGCGCCTATGATTGGCTCCGCGTGACGATGACGTAACCCGCGTTGCCCCACACTTTGCCCTTCTGCTGTAGCTTTGACAATAATTACATTATCTTTTTTCTTCTTTTTTTTTTAAATAACTGGATTTCTTATGCAATTTTCTGGCGTAAGGGGTATTGTTCGACCGTAAGAAAATTGCAATTGTCGTGTAACACGAATATTATAGCTTGAACGAGGCAGGAAGTATTAAAAAAGAACTATGCATTTTTAATATGCGCATGATGGTGAAATTGAAGCACATTTATGAACACGAACAGTTTCACTGTATGATCCTTGTATTTTTTACAATATGAAACTGGACTTTTTTCACTGTATGAACTTGGATTGTTTCAATGTATGACCCTGGACTGTGTCATTGTCTGAAACTAGGTTGTTTTCTTTAATAACCTGGATTGTTGGACTCTGTTGTGTGGATTTTTTTATTTATTTATAGTATATTTGTTGGAGCATTGGGTTTGGTAGGAAAGGCGATATAGGTGAGCTCACAGGGAAAAGGAAGGTGATTGCAAGTGATTAAGTTGAACCGCAGACAGTTTTTGACCGTGCCAGTCTTTGTTTCGTTTTATTAATAGAATAAATAGTACGCGTTTTAAAATTAGACTTCCATTGATCTTTATAAGGAGCCGATTGTCGGTAAAGCGAGCAGGGACCGTCTACAAAGTGCAACACAGAGAGAGTGCAGTGTAAGAAAAACAATAGTGTTAATGATGTGCAGAGTAGCTTCACTAAAATCATTAAAAACGTCAATGGGATGCTGTTGATCATACTACAGCAACTAGTTTATAATATTATATTTTTGTTGAATATAAATTAATTTTTATCCTGGAAAAATTCAATAGTATCACTCTAATGCATTGTAGTGTCACTAACTCACACAGCAATGCTACATGTTTAAACTAGTTTAAAATATTATATTTTTGTTGAATTATGTTGAATTTCCCCTGATATCTGATCCAACTGATGGTACAACCGCAAAGTCAAACAAGGATCGTTGGCCAAGGTGGTCTGGTACCAAGTACACTTATGAGCCACCTTGTGCCCGAACACGATGTTTCTTATGGACAGTCCACGATAAGAACCACTCAGATTCAGATCAGGTAGACCCTTCCTCTAAATCACGCCACTTCTCCATCATTGCCAACAAGAAAAGACTGGATACTTTGAACTGTTGTTTGATGTGGTTGTGTAGGAACAGACAACATAGAAACTAGGTGCTGGAACCGAACCGATTCGGGGCCAGACCCGGTTTTCGGTCGGTTAAATGTACGAACGCCTGGCGTTCCCGCTGGCTAGAGGTCAACGTCATTGCGTCACTACTTACGTCTTGGATACGTCTCCGTTTTCCCAGCAACCCCAGCGCTAAAACCATAACAACAATGGCGACCTGGTTGCCTTTGCAGGTTGTGCTGCTGAACTTTCGTGAATACATTGGCATCCAAACATGACTGCTTTAGCGGATTCATCCGCGGTGGACAGCAATCACGACGGAGAAGAAAGGTAAGTACATACTACGTCCTGACTTAATCTACCCTGAACGTCAGCTACTAATACTAGCCTGTTAGCTTCGGCCAACAGCTAGACACGGCGGCGACTTCAATGCAGCAGAATACGTTTGATTTAAACGAATAAATTAAAGATAAAATGATGTTCATCTTTACAGATAGCCTGACAGTTGATGGCCTAACTCACCTGCTGGGTCTCCAGAGCATCTGAGGAACACAGACAATTTCACCGATGAATCTCCAGACTGTCTTGTAAGCATTAATCGTTCTGTTTGGGTATTATGACATTGAAGCTTTATTTATTCTCTACCGCAAACAGAGTTTTATTATTATTGACAATCAACTTTAACAGACACTAGGGGGATTATTGATGGTCTACTTTACAGAGGGAGTGAATTTTTTTGCAGCACCACTACACGTTTTTTAACATATTTTCTGTTTTGGTACTCCAACACATCTACACTTCAGGTATTGTATTATGTTCTATAAACTAAGCTTATTGTTGCAGAAATGTTCATAAAAAAGTGTTTCCAAAAAGAAACAGTCTATACAGTATCATACAAGAACTAAAAAGGTCACTACGATATACAAGTGTGTAATGCTATGTGAATGTGTTCAATGAATTCTTCTAATAAAAAATCTTGAAACTTAATTTTAAGTCAGTTTTCTTCATTTGTGCTGCAATATTTTCTCTTCTGTCTTCTCCTTTTCACAGCAGCTCGTCGTTATTGTTGATTCTCTTTTCCTGTGAACAAAAACGAGAAATAACAATTAAAAATACGTCCACATCTTACAAAACTGCATGTTAGATTGAAGTACTTTAAAGTATACTATGGTATCACCACACTTTATCTGATGCTGTTTTATGATAATCCACATTGTAATCAGTACTTGTACAGCTTGATACTATACAATCGAACACTGTTTGACACTTATACGTGCAGGACATACAGAATATTTAAATGGCTTTTATCTCTCTCCTTAAGAAAAAAAAATACCGCTGAGAAACGTAATAAGATAAAAAATAAAAAAATAGATAGATACCATAAATATATATACATGTACACAATACCCAAATCTACCTATGTGTAACAGTGCCAGTAGTGCAGTAGAAATACTACTGCACAATCAGCAGTAAGGTGCATTTAAGCAGTTGAGGTGGAGTCCTTGTGTGTGGTGGGTGTGTTAGAGTCCAGTGGCCGTGGGCAGAGTTGAGCATTCTTACAGCCTGGTGTGCGAAGCTGTTCAGCAGTCTGGTGGAGCGGGCCCAGAGGCCCATCTCTTCTTGCTGTACTGTCGTTTTGCTTCCCTGATTCCACGGGACAGATTGGTTCTGGCTGTTGCTAGGTGACTGCGGTGTCACCGGCCCCGAAGGCTGCGTCCCGATCCCTCAGGATCCTGTGAACTATTGGGAATTTTTATCAAAGCAATGTTATAGTTGCTGTAGTATGATCAGTCGGAGATGCCCAATTGGTGTTTCGAATTTATTGACGCTTTAGTACGTTATAGCGATGCTATTGAATTTTTTCCAAATAAAACTTCACCTCAAATACACAAAAGGATGTTTTTCCAAACTTGTTGCTGCAATATATTCATCGGCTTATGCCTACTTTATGTTGTGAATTGGTAACACTACAGTGCATTATAGCAATGCTATTGGGTTTTTTGCTAAATTAAAATTCACCATAATTAGACAAAAGGATCTTTTTTTCCACAGTGATTGCTGTAGGATGATCAATTAGAGACCCTGAATGGCTGTTGTGAATTTTGGGACACTACAGTACATTATAGTGATGCAATTGAAATTCCTTCCAAATAACACAATTGAATAGCAGAGTGACGTTATTGAATTTTCTAATAAATCATAATTAACCAAATTTATACAAAAGCACATTTTATTGACAACATTGCAGTAGTATGAACAACAGCAGCCCACTGACATTTTTAATGCTTTTGATGAGACTACTCTGCATATCTTTAACACTAATGTTTTTTTTTAATACTGCGTTCTCTCCGTCTTGCACTTTGTAGATGGTCCCTGCTCGTTCGGCTGAGGGCAGGCTCCTCGTAGAGATCGATGTAATTCGTCCAGCATGGAGGACGACTTCTTTTCATGAAAATGGGGTAGATGCACATTGTCTATCTTAACAGTATACGAAATATGTGTCTCTTGTGTCTTACAAACGGTTTGTTAGAGAGTTGTTGATGCGTGAAGTTTGAATCTGTGATCACATGTGATTATCAGTGGAGCGACTGTCTAATTTTAAAACGCGTATCCCTAATGTTGAATGAGGACGGACAAAATACAATTGAACAAACTTTATTAAATCCCACAGAGAAATTCAGGTGTTCCAGCAGGTCCAACATTTATAATGTGGATGTGGTTCAGATGCTTCGACTGCAGTGGATCTAGTTGGATATGATGCTTCACCACTTGACTGGAACCGAGCCGGGCCGAACCGTCATTGGACAATGGAGGCTGAAAAAGATTTTTTCTCTCAACTATCCAGGTGTGAAATGAATCTAAACGCATTCAAGCGGAAGCAGAAAAAGCTGCATTATAGGCCTGTGCAGCTGCTCAAATTGCAGCTTCCAATCCTAAACTAGCAGTATTAATGAGCAACGATGGACATAATAATAATAATAATAATACATTTAATTTATAATGCACTTTACATTTGGATCAAATCTCAAAGTGCTAGGTACATAGGTACATAGGTACGATTCCATCACATTAGATACTGAGCTAAGTAAAAGTGCAAAACCAAAGGAGAAAGCTGCATCTCTCAATCCTGATGTCAGTGAGTTCAATCCCTCACCAGTTACTGCAAAGAAAGTAACAGGTTTACCTCTCAAACCCAAAGTGCAAAAGTTCAGACACAAATGCGTAACAAGCATCTCAAACGATAACCAAGGTTTCTCCATCTGAATCTTAAGCATCTGGTCTGTTTATATCTACCTTTCATGGACATGACAGTAGTTTGTGTAGTCCATTACACAAACAAAACCAAGTAACAGAGCTCTTGGTGCAACAGCAGAACTCAAATTCATTACCAGCCAGAGATTTTCCCATTTTTTTTATGGAGATCCTCTTTCATACAGATCATTTGTCAGAGCTTTTCCATCATTGTGTGGTTGAAAAGACCAACAACCAGGTAGACAGTCTGTACCTTCTCCAGCAGTACACGAGAGGGCAGCCACAAGAGCTTTTCCTAAGATGCCAACATCTGCCCCCTGATAAAGGCTTTGCAAGGGCACTGCTACATCAGCCCTTTGGACATGAATTAAAGATCACATCTGCATATGTGGAAATTGTGCTTGGATGGCTCCTGTAAAAGCAGATGATGTGAAAGGCCCAAAAGCTCATTCACTCCTTTTGCGAGAGTGTTGCAATGCAATGGAGGAGTTGCAAACAGGAATGAGTTTGATTTGCCAGCAACTATGCAAACTGTAATCCAAAGACGTCGCGAGAAATTGATAGAAAAATGTGGAGCAAAGCTACTGAGATATTAGAGGGACATCATCGTAGAACTGTTGTTTTCTGGACATACTGACTTTCATAGAGCGATAGGTTAGAATTGCATCCGATCCCACGTTTGGGATCGGGTGCAATAATAATTGAAAATCAGACAACAATAGTCAACAGACAACAATAATTGAAAATCAAGCAACACTTGCTTGAACAGATTTCTGCCAAGATCAGCAATTAAAGGAAATGCCTTTGCCACTTCTGTTGTAACATTTGACCAGAATGTGACTTTATGACATTCATGTGATCACAAGTTAGAACAAAGCCTACTGCTGGAGAAGAAGATTTATAGGTAAAGTATAAGCTTCCTATAGGAGAAAGGAATCTGTTCTGCTTGCTTGTGCTGTGGACACTCGAGCAAAGAGTGTAATAGGCGCATGATTTGCAAAGTTTTCAGACTAAACCATCCATTTGTTCTTCACATCCGCTCAAGGCAGAAGAACACGGACTCATTACAGGAAAATCTTCGGGGCAATACCCTCGTTGTTGCCACGGAAATATACTTGTGGTCATACAGGAGCCGGTATCGGTGACGGCATTCTGTATATCCTTCCAGTGCAGATAAATCCTCCAAAGAGGACAAAATCCATCACATGTATCCATTCGTGGATCAAGGAAGTAACTAAACCTTATGCTCTGAAAGTTTTATGAGGATGTTGGGAGTGAATGGAAGGAAAACTACAATCCACCATAGCTCGGAAATATACTTGTGGTCATACTTTAAGGCTTGAAGATTGATGGTTATGGGAATCAACATTTCTATAACCTTACAGAGGTCTTGAAACAAAAAAAAAGACCTGTGACAGCTTGCAATATAATTTCAGATGAAGAGTTGGCAAAGTGGCCCTATTTGGAAAACGTCCGTATTCCTAACATCCAGGCGGACGTGGACCTGCTGATTGGCACCAATGCTTACAAAACTAATGGAACAATGGGATATCATAAATATTGTTGGAGATGGACCATATGCCATTAAAAGCTTATTGGGATTGGTAATTAATGGACCTCCTCAAGGAAGCAATGGAGAGCAGAAGGACTGTTCTGTTGCAGCTGTACACAGGACTGCCGTCAACAGATTTGATGCTGACATTCCTGATGGCGATCCAGAGGTGAAGAGGGAGCTCATGGTAAATGCTGTTGTAGTTAATAACTTTTCAAATCCCACTCACCAGCTGATGACATACTTTACAGACTGTAAGAAGCTAAAAAGCTCAGTGGCATGATTTGAGAAACGGAGGAAGACTCTAATGGAGTTGATTCAAAGAAAGGTAGCGTTTATTGGAAAATGCCAGTGGAACTACTCAAACCAAAGTAGAGCATCGAAGTTGAAGATCTTAATACAGACAGCAGGATCAGCCATCATTTGCTTCAGTCAGCAGAAGAAGTTCCACGATGAAATCAAGGCACTTAGTTCAGGACATTTCACAGACAAACGTGGATTTGTACAGTTTGCACGTGTCAAGACAAAGACCAGTGTATGAGAAAGACCTATTACTAAACTGAATCTTTGGCTGGCAGCACAGTAGGGTTCTTTTGGACAAGTGGTAAAGGCGGGGTCCCTACAGTGGGTTAAGTACTTTGACCTCTCACCCCACAAAAGACTTAGTTGGTCTTACCTTGTTGGAATTCTTTAAAAAAAATTAAGAAAAAAAAATCTTCCAAGGATATCCATAATAATAATTATACATTTTACTTATAACGCGCTTTTCATTTGTTACAAATCCCAAGGTGCTAGAAACTAACTTAACAAACTTGAGAAGAATTCATATTAGACTTTAAGATGTCACATGGAGGAACGTCGTCACTGTGAAATGTATTCATTGCTATAATGGCTTTAGATTATAGGATGGAATTGTCATGCCAAGCCAATGAACAATTAGGATACGGTGTGTTAAAGCCATGACCGCCATACATGTGTTGTTTATTGGTTATTTGGAATTTGTTGCAGCATTATGTATGAGCACTGGGTGTGGCAGGAAAGGGGATATAGGTCAGCTCATAGGGGGGAGGACAGGTGATTGCAGGGGATTGCCTGAGCCAACGCCTTTTGACCGTGCCAGTTTTTGTTTCGTCTTATTATTGGAATAAATAAACTGCTATAAACGTCTTGGTACTCCTTGGTTCCACGCGTCAGTACCATTACCTCCACTTCTCATGCAATCATCAGTGGCACTAAGGGATGCTCTGTCAAAGACAGTAATCTCGACTGTGGATGCTTCCCCCAAATAAACACTTAAAGTGTCAATGTCTTAGCGCTACAAGTCCTGAAATGTGTCGCGTTGAAACCTCAGATCATGGGCCTCAATCCAAGAGTCTGACCTGAGCCAGAAACAACGGCTATTTCGTGTTGGTCATCCCAGACAGTTTTAAAACAACCGAACTTCATCTTCTCAATGGGGCTTTGTAAAAGTTGCATAACATAATAACGCAGGGTGGCAGACATATTTTAGAGGAAAATATTTGTTGGATGTTCAGAAGGTAATGTTTTTTTTATTTATTTTTTTCTTTATTTGAGTCAGACTTTAGATTTTTATGAATAACTTTGATTTAATAAAGTCTTATATTACTTTAAACCAACTACACGACCGACGGCCGTCAGCTTTCCTGCGGGAACACTTGAAGGAGTCACAGGTTGTTGTTTTCCTTCATCTTTAGTCGCTTTATTACATGTTTTGCAAATGCGAGTATATCTTGAGCAAGGGAGAGAACTTTCTTCTGGTCCAAATAGCCATCTCAATTAATTTTATTGTATTCATTGGATATATTTTGACCAGCTGACAACTCCATATCTGAAGTAATTGAGTATTTGGAGGACTGCCGACAGACAGTTCTGGGAATGTGTGTCTGCCAGTGATGTTCCAGTGTTGTTTAATGTCATCCTCCATGCATGAAATGTTTATGACAGAAGTATTCATGTTTTTTCTGTATGCCAAACATACAGCAGTTTTATTGGATAATTGCTTAAACAGTATGGTAAATGCAGTTTAATATCGTAATAATGCCAATGACACGCTCTTAAACAAATGTTCATATGTGTATATCCAAATTACATCTAAATTCAAGCACAACTGTAGCAATTGTGACAGAACTTTATCCCCTTTGTAAACATTTTTAAGCACTTTATGTCATTCCTGTCTCCCATCTTCTCCTAAATATACTGTCTTTGAACATATTTCGTTCAAAGAATAACATCCAAAGTGGGAAATTTCTGCATAAAATTTTGAGCGTCAACGCGCATAAAATGCGCATTTATGGTCTATATCGCATTCATTTAATATTTCTCAAATGACAGACATGGTAGTCATTCCGATTTCCCGTAGATGTCTCGCATCCGTCATGTCTGTCCAGAATGTGAACATTATGCCGTTCATATGAGAGTCCCAAGTCCTGCAGACATAGATGGACTGATGAATCCTGTCCTGACGAGCTGACTGACACATGCTGACAACGACAATCGGGCCTTTTGTTTCTCTGATACAATAGATCCGTGCCGTCCTCAAAACATTAAACTGAATATTCCTCATTGCTCAGTTTGTGCGTGGGTGTTTTATCTTTGGGCTGGACAGAGAGGGGTCACTCTCTGTCAAGGTGACTTAACCCAATGTGGAGTTGATTTAATGCAGACTCCGAGTGATTCAGAGGAATTTCATGCATCTCTGTTATGGAAAATCCAATTTTATACTATAAGCTCATATACTATTGATGATAAACACATGATTCCAAACACAAGAACGGTTTCCAGTGTCAAGGACTTGAGATTACTTAGTAATTACTAAGATTACTTAGTAATCTCAAAGATTTGAGATTACTTAATTAATTTGGCATGAGGCCTATGTGGAAAAAAAATAAAATAAAGTGTCTGTTATTGACTATGTGCCAATAATACCATAACTGCAGATATGTTTTGTGATAACATGAGGGTTGTGCTCTACTTTAAATATGTTTCTCATTTACTCATCCTGATGTCAATGGTGCTGCTTTGGCCTGATTTATAGTCTTTCTAAGTACCCATCGTTGTCATACGCTTGTAGATATCTTAAGAAAGTGCTCCCCCGATGGACTTTAACATGAACGACAGCAGGAGCAAACACACACACACACACACACACATATATATATATATATAGGATGGATTCATGGCATCAATACCTCCATCCTCCAGGAACTGCCTAAACCACATGAAGCCGGTCATTGTCCTGGACCAGGAGGAACCCAGTGTCCATTGGACCAGTTTAAGGTCTGATAGTGGGTCAGAGTTTCATCCTGGTACCTAACAGCTGTCATGGAACCGTTGGGTAGCCGTGGAGGTATGTGAGATCATCCAGTGATCTGTCTCCCAAGACCATCACTGACCCACCACCAGACCGGTCCTGCTGGATGATGATGCAACAGCATTACCTTCTCCACAGCGTCTCCAAACTGTGACGCCTATCACATGACCTCAGTTTGAACTTACTCTCATCTGTGAGGAGAACCGGGCACCAATCGAGAGCCTGCCAATTCTGCTTTTCTCTGTTTATCAACAATTGAGCTCCACTCCACTCCACTCCACTCCCCTTTGTGATGGCCCGTCTCCTGTCTTGTCCTCCGTGCTCTTGCTCAAACCGTCTTGCAACTACACGCAGGGATAAGCCGTCCTGGAGGACCTGGTCCTCATGTCACAAGTATGTCACAAGACGAAGACACCAGCAGAACAAAAAATGTATGTATATATGTATGTATGTATATAAATATGTATGTATGTGTATATATATATATAAATATATGTATATACGTGTATATATATATGTATACGGATATATATATATATACATACATACATACATATATATATATATATATATATATATATATACATACATACATACATACATACATACATACATACATACATATATATATATATATATACATACATACATACATACATACATACATACATACATACATATATATATATATATATATATACATACATATATATATATATATATATATATATATATATACCTACATATATATATATACCTACATATATATATATATACGTACATATATATATACAAATATAAGCATACATAGACATATATGTGTATGTATACACACATGTATATATAGATATATCTATATACATATATAGATACATATATGTATGTATATATAGATATAGATATTAATAGATTTGTATGCATACATATACATATAGATGTAGAAGTAACACATAATAACAGAGATTACTATTAGCTGACATTATACGTGATATTTATGATATCATGAAAACATTTTCGAACTTTCCCCTCTTCCCAAAAAATAACACAAATTCAGGCTCTTGCAGCTTTTTATTTAGGTTCCAAACAACCAATGAACACTCACGCACATTCAAACACGCACACACACACACTCACACACACACAAACACACACGCACAAAGTGCGGGCACTAGACAATGACATCAACAGCACTGTCTATTAACGGTAGGCAGCTTGAAGAGCAAAAGGTGCCAAATATTGCACATTATGATCAGTTCAGACCATTAAGATTCACTGGCAGATGACCCCAGTTTTCTTTTTCACCGTACATGTGACTGGTTACTAAACAGCTGAAGGACTTACACAAACTCAGCCTGTGGCTACCAGCATTTTGTCGTGAGACGGATGTTTCTGTCCTACCCTGACTCGGTGAGGGTGGGCACAGCTACGTTAGGAAGAAACGAAAATTGAGGTAACAGTTGATAATTTGGAGTATTGAAGCACATCCAAAGCGAAGACGAGGCCGACGAGAGAGAGTAAATCATGAAATTAACAGATAAATAGCTTGTGTCTGCAGGCCAGCGGTGACCGTTAATTTATTGGGGGCCTGCAATGTGCAAGCTGTTTATTTGTTTCGAAAGTCGATGCTGATCGACTTTCACACATCAGGATGTGAAGTTTCTACGTTCACAGCAAAACTTGTTCATTAAATCGAAAACTGAGAGTTAGTTTTCATTCACTTTAAAATAATTAATGTTCAAAACAAGTGAAACCATGAAGAAAATCCTGACTAGACTATTCTAAAGTGAGATTAGATCATGTTGTAGAAAGCAAAATATTGATGTTGCGGCAAAATGGATTAATCTTATTGCTTCACTGCTCTCAAAGAAGAGGTAATATTATTATGAGTGAAATTAAACTTAAACCATGCCTTAGTCTAATATACGGTGTTATGTTATGAAATGAAAACATCATGAAGTAAATGTAAGGAACCCGGAAAGCTAAATAATGGGGAGGTATTCGAATCACGCTAAGAGCAATAAGGTGATGAGTTATTGCTTGGAAGTAGTAGTTTGGGTCCAGCATGGATATTTGTTCCCAGAGGAAATTACAAAAGCCAAATAAAACCATGTTCTATTCGACCATGTGATAAATTAGATTTAAAGTCCACAACCACCACTAAATGCTCAGCGGTGTTCCACGGGGCTGCACTCTTGAGAAGGTCAGTCTCAGGAGCAGTCAGTGAAGGTGGTCACCATGTTCCCCCTCCGCTGAGTCACTGTCCTGCAGTGCTGCTTCACTGAGCTATCGAATCCGCCATCAGTCCGGGAACCGTGTGCGTTAAAGGAGAACATTTTCTCCAAGTTCTCAAACACGTCGTCAAAGACTCCTCCGCCAAAGCCCCCCTGCTGGAACTGCCTCTTCTGTCTGTTCATCGTCTCTTTATGAGCCTGGAAGTGGCTGTCAAAATGTCTCTTTTGGTGGGATTGATCATGGGAGTTGGAGTGAAAGTGGTGTTGGTGTCTCTGCTGCTGACCGAAATGGTCAAAGTCTTTGAAGAGGTCATCAAAGTTGAAGTTGAAGGACTGGTAGTGCTGGTTGAAGTTATATTCACCTCCTCCTCCTCCTCCTCCTCCTCCTCTTCTATGGCCCTCCCCTGGTGACGGGCTGTGGCCAAACTGCTCGTACTCTCGCCTCCTCTTGTCGTCCGATAGCGTCTCGTATGCTGGTATAAACAAACAGACAACACATCACTTGGTGTTTGTTGGTTGCTATGACTCAGGACGTTATGTTTATTTTATAGTCATTTAATTGACGTGCTAATTACCTCCACCGAGGAGGTAATGTTTTCACGCATGCCTGCTTGTTGAAAACAATTAAAAATAAAACCCACATTGATTGTACCAGAACTTTGTGGCTGGGTGGAGCATGGGTCAGACATGAATTCTTTAGGAAATAATCCATAAAATGTCTTTAACCATGTGTAAATTCTTATCCGATCAGTCCTTATTGCATCATTCATTATTTATGACATTGAAATGCTGGGGTTTTTCTTTGTTTTGATGTAAGTGTGTTACTTTAGTTCAACAGAAAACATCAGTATTGCAAAGAAAATGTTGAACACCAATGAGGCTCAATATTAATGCTGGTTACCTGTTCTAATGTTATGGCTGATCAGTGCATTCCTGTATTTATATTGTGATAGACGATCCTATTTACTCTTAGCCTCTCACTGAAGAGATGCTTTGATGTATTTTTTCCCCCCTTTTATTATCGTTTATTTCCATATTTCAAAGTTGCACTTTGGCTTAGTGAGTTTTATTTCCTTAGAAAGATCTCAAATACCCTTATATCACAAATCGTTCTACACTGAACATCACAGTATTGAAGCGGTGCCTTTCGCTATGTAGGAACATGTCTAGTTTTGTTTTGTTTGTTTCCATGGTTACAAGTTGGATCAGCAAGAACTCTGGTGGTTAGTTTGTTCCCACAACAGGTCTGAAATAGAAGTTGTGTGTTTATCGACAAAACTTTCTACCCACAACAACCAAGTGCTGGATTGGTGTATTTTGCTATATAGGAACTTGTATAATTATATAGCTATATAATAGTTATATAACAATATATAACTTATTTATTTAATAATTTTTTTTATCTCTCTCTCTCTCTCTCTGTATATATATATATATATATATCTATATATATATATATCGATATATATATATCGATATATATCTATCGATATATATATCTATATCTATAGATATACATATCTATAGATATATATATATATATCTATATAGATATATATATATCTATAGATATATATATATATGTATCTATATATCATTTTTACTCAGGGACAACTTAAATAACTTCCTACTTTCTGAGTTCACGGAAAAACCCAGAAAGACTGGGATCTTGAGTATTTCACGCTTCTTCAACCTGACTTGAGGAATTCACATTCATGGCATGTCATGTGTAAAACCTGCAAGTCTCAGATTTTCTGCATTTTAACGTGAAACCCCACATGTTTCTTAGAAATGTTACACAAATACCCGAATTATGAAAACAATAAAACATTTATTTTCATGCATTAATTGTACTACATCTGATGCTGGAGATGATTTTGTTTTCTTACTGATCTTATGAAAATGTTTAATCAACCTTGCAAGAGCATTGCAAGGTTGATATATATGAATTTCATATGAGCCCGTCACTGACAAATTTCAATTTTCTTATATAAGTATAATGATCAGCCATAACATTACAACCACTGACAGGAAGGTTCCTAATAAAATTGACCATCTTGTTGCAGTGATACATGCCAGTGAGTTGGACAGTATCTGAGAGACTTTGACAAAGGCCTAATGTTGATGGCTAGACAACTGGCTTAGGGTGTCTCCAAAACTGCAGGTCTTGGTGGGTGTTCCTGTTCTGCATTGGTTAGTACCTACCGCAGACCTAAGGAGGGACAACTGTTGAACTGATAACACGGTCATGGGCGAGAGAGGCTCATTGACACTTGTGTGGAGAGAAGTATAGCCAAACAGTTGAACTACTGTAGCACAAAATACTGTAAAAGTTAAACCCAGTTCTGATAGAATGGTTTCAGAACACAACGCATTAAAGAGCTGTTTTGGCAGTATAAGGGGGCCCTAGACAGCATTAGGCAGGAGCGTTTAATGTTTTCAGGATTGGTGTATAGACTTATTATAAATGCATTTTACATGCAATTTAGGTTTTGTAGTGCTTGACTTCAAACAACACAACCTGAATGCCAAACTCAAGAAACATCAAGTGTAAATAAAACTTAATGGCCCACTGCCCCACTGTATGGATGACATAACTTACCTTCTGCTATTTCTCTGAACTTGGCCTCCGCGTCTGGACCCTTGTTTCTGTCAGGGTGGTATTTCAGGGCAAGCTTGTGGAAGGCCTTCTTGATCTGTCGCTCAGTGGCATCTTTGGTCACCCCCAGTATTTCGTAGTAGTCTCTCTTAGCTAGGATGAACTCCGAGATCAGTAGAATATGGACTGCAAGCAGAAGCACCGACTGGGCTGTGGCCATGTTGATGGTTACGGCACCTTGAGTCTTTGAAGAGGAAACAGTAGTTTGACAACTCGAATGGCGTATGACACGCCGCTTAGAGGCTTTCAAACAGTTTAAGAGTCATATTAACGATCAAAAACCAGAGTCAAAATGGGCTTATACGACTATGAAAACCTTATTTCACTGGCTAGAGGTCTTTAGCGTCAGAAAAATTACACCACTTTGATATAATTTATTATTAATAAACAATCTGTTGTGTATTGTATTTTAAAAACACGACATATGAATTGAAAGTTCAAAGAAAAGGGAGCTTACCAAGAGAGGGGTTGACGATCTTCCTTAGGATACCTCTGCCAGCCGCCAACAGCTACAGCTGACGTAAAACGAAAGCTAGCAGTTGTTGACGAGCCACATTCCTGAGGCGTAAAACCACGACTCGCAATGCCATTGGTCCATTTCTCAACACACTGACTCGCTGCACTTTAATTGGTGGAGAAAGTGCGCACGTGGAGAAAGGGGTCAGTACGAAAAATAGGTAACGCAAGATCAAGAATGGTATATACTTCCGACTTCGCTTTGCGATTTTGAGTTTATCGATTAAGATGTGAATATAGACATATTTTGAACGATATGAATGTGCTTGAATATTAAATATAGAAAGAATCATGAAGCATTCGTTACAAAATATGAGATTAAATAGACGAACGCGATCTTATTTTGTCCAATAACCTCTACGGTATTTTTCAGCAGTTAAGGTATATCTCTACGTCATAATGCGTTATATTCGCAATGAGAGTTTCAACCAGAAAGTAACATTTGATTTGCTGATTACACCGCCGATCTTGAAAACTGCGACCCTTCTTTGCTTCTCATTGGTTATTTTATGGACGTGCTTAAACCTTTAACTAATGCAACCAATCAGAGACTTGATAGGGCGGGACTTACAAGAAAATCAGTTTGAAACGTAACACGGCCATGTGTTTACAAAACATATCAATTCCAAACGTGTCACTGTAAAGGTTTTCCGTGTAGTTTGGCTGTAGAAATGCCACGGTACTGCGCTGTGAAAGTATGCAGAAGCCGCGATGGAACTGCATCTAGACAAGGCAAGAGGAGAATTAGCTTCTACCCGTACGTAGTCTTTCTGGTTTGCCTGAGTTGTAAAAACTGCATCATCTCTGCAATCCCTTACAGCCAACATTAGCAGAACCTATAACTTAAATTAACATTGCTGCTTTTTGGTCAGGCTTTTATGTAGTTATTATTTAATTTTTTTATTGATGCTTTTATCTGCTTTTACTTTGTAGCACTTTGATATTTGATCCAGATGTAAAGTGCATTATAAATTAAATGTATTATTATTATTAAATGTTAGTCATGGTTAATGTCAGTAGTTAATAAGTAAATTGTTATTGTTACCTGTAATGGTACCCTAGGTGACTGTTGTTAATGATTTGCATTGCTTATGTTACAAATGAACGTGCTACTCCATTCAAGCATTTAATATTTACACTTTAGTGCTGTTTGTTTTACGTTTCACTTATAGATTTCCCTTGCAAGACAAAGACAGGCTTCAGAAATGGGTGAAAAACATGAAGCGGGAGTATTGGGCCCCGAGTCGACATCAGTACCTGTGCAGTGGGCATTTTACAGAAGATTGCGTCGATATTCGATGGGGCATCCGCTACCTAAGGAACACAGCCATTCCTACTATTTTTCCCCCAACGGAGGAGGTCTTTGTATCAGTTTTGTCTCTTTTTCAGTATAAACTTTCATCACTGGTCCACCATGAATGGTGATCGGGCCTTCTGTTCTGCTGCCCCTCCTCTGTGGAACGCCCTCCCTGACCATCTGAGGGCTCCACAGACGACTGACACATTTAAAAAAGGACTTAAAACTTTCCTTTTTAGCAGAACCTATAACTTTAATTAACATTGCTGCTTTTTGGTCAGGTTTTTATATAGTTATTATTTTATTTTTTATTGATGCTTTTATCTGCCTTTACTTTGTAGCACTTTGAGATTTGATCCAAATGTAAAGTGCGTTATAAATTAAATGTATTATTATTATTATTATTATTATTATGAAGCAGAGGCATAACACACATCAGATTTTTCAACAGGTTGATGAAGTTGATGAATAGATCAGAGGATTCTGCAACAAGATAATAATTGTTCAATTAAAATATATAAAGCTGAGGAACTGTTTTTAAAAAAACAACAACTGTATATTAATATTAAAAAGGTATAAGTTTGGAAAAAAATTTACCAATAAGAATAAACTAAATAAATAATAAGCTACATTATTTTAGATATTTCTGCTTTGTCTTACGGCTGTTCCCTTTAAGGGTCGCTCAACCAGATCATTTGTCATACTTTCTTATGAACTACCTCAGTATTAATTCTATTAATGAATGAATAGATGGCACTTTGAGAAAATGTTGAAATCCTATGATGGCAACAGTATACCCGAATCTACTTCCATTCATCTTGGCTTGATAATAACATTTCCTACATAACGACTGACTGACTGAACTTCAGCTCCAAAAGAAATATCTTTCTCATACAAAGCCAATAAGATGCAGGATGGATCTTATGCATTGGGCTGGATCTGCTTTGACTTACGGCAAAAACTTTAGATTTTAGGTTCATCAAGAGTTTCAGTATATAAAAAGCCTTTTCTTCGAGTTTGATTCTTTCCCTTTTCCTGTGATTCAGTTCACGCATATGATTTTTACTGTGTTCCAGTGCTTGTGCTTTACTGCCTTTGAATAAAAGGTCTATATTAAACAGTTTTTTTTCTTTTCTCTCAGGATGGGGAGAAACAAGTTACTCCTGTCAGAAGAAGCCCCACGGCCAGGTTCAGGAATGTAGACACTGACCCCGCAGGATTTGACTCCCCTCTCATTTTCATGAGAACATGCAAAAAGTCACCTACAAAACACACCGCTGCTGAATACACAGAAATGACATTTGAACCACCTCTGATGTCAGACACTGGTTTCACCTTTCATTCAAATGTCTGAGATAGAAACAGTTGCCCATGAGGTACCAGGCAGTAGTGGAATGCCAACAGTGATCCGCTTCCCTCTGTCTCAAAGTACTGAGCCCTATTCTGAAGAGCAGGCTGAGTCCACTCTGGTTGTCCTGAGCTGCAAGGAAGTGGGTCCTGGTGAGACAGACGTTGAGGCAGATGCCTTCTCAGCAGTATCAGGCCATGTTATTCGTGTGGAACCCATGGAAATGATCATGGTCAAACCTGAAGGTTCCTTTTTGGGGGAGAGAGAATTGGATGAGGGAGAACACATATACGATCATTCATACTGCAGACAGGACACGGACACGGATCAGCTTTGGAGCAAGATCTTGCGTTTGCGTGCAAAGGTCTCGGAACTGGATCGAAGAGAGGAGAGCACCCTGGCAAAAATCCGCACACTGGAGTCTCAGATATCTCTCCTGAAGAGAGACGTGCTTTTTTTAAAGTGAAGCAGAAAGTTTAAGAAGATTACATATCATCTAAGTTGCTCTGATTCTGATGGTAATTACAGTCCATGGACGTGAAATGGATGTTTTTACTGTTCACATTGAGTCACTTTTGCAGTCGCATCAACTGTTGTATACAATCATTGGAACTCTATTTTCTGAATAATTGTTTTTAATGTTTCAGTTGTAAATCTATGTGAAAAGTAAAGCACAGGTTTTGTCTGACTCTTTGATGTGCATTACTGATGCATAACCGAGACTTAATTATGTATTGCTGACATGTTGATAATGACATTTGATGATTAATGGCTCTTTTTCAGCTTTTAATATTCAGTGCAATCGGTTTGTATTTATTTTTCTCAATTTATCTGTGAGCGACAGTTTACAGTTTCTGGTTTGATTTGGTTTAATTTCATGTTGCAAAAGTTTTGATCTTGTATTAAATGGAGTCTTACTTGGGTTTCTATGATATATCTTCATAAAAAGTTGACAAAATGACTTCCTATGAAGATCTGGAATTTATTGGTTCATGCATTCTTTTTCTGTAACTACTTATCTTGTACAGGGTCACAGGGCATCTGCAAATTCCAAAATATTCTGCATTTCAGAAAGAGCTTGGAAGTGTTTTTTGTGGCAGATGACTGATTTATTTTTGTTGTGTTATGTGAAAGAAGATAATTACCATGTTTAATACTAAGAAAAGTATAACCTGCACATTTGAATAAAATAGGAATGTGCCGTCTGAGGGTGAAAAATCTCCTGTACTGCTTTATATTGAGAACAGCATCATGTCACTGCATTAAATTAAGTCTAAAAATAACCTGCAAGGGCGCAGTATGTTCATGACATTTGCATTTGACAGCAAATCTCTATTCTCTATTTGTTTCGCACACCAGCTAGGTGTGTGGGCGGCATGGGAGAGGAAAAAAAGGGCATAACTGCTGTTAACTAAAATATAACAAGATGATCATCATCATAATCATCATCATGATCATCATCATTCTTATTGCCACTGCATTCAAAACTTGAGGATTCCTTACTCTAAATTTAAAGTTACTTGGATTATCTATATAGATTAATATATAATATGTATTATAATTGATAAGCCTTTCAAAATAAAATATAAATTCGTGTTACTCAAACGATTTGTCGACATCTAGTGGCACAAATTAAGTATTGCCGTTAAAAAAAACTCCAAAGCATTACGTCATCACTTCTCGTCTTCCTGTTTATTTTCCTGACCACTAACAATCATGGTTCCATATGAATGGGATCAGCGCTACAGTTGATGAGCTATTTTGGTAACCAGTTCAACAGTTATTTTTGCGTATGGTAAGGAAAAAAATCTCTCTTTCTCTGAAATAAAATGTTAAATTCAACAAATAGGAATATTTAGTCTCCCCAGGCAACATTACAATCTGTAATATTTATGGCAATGATAAAGCTAATATAACGCAATTGAGTGTGTAATCTGTCAGCTTTGCGCTCGCCTCAAAGTGTTATTATTACCATTAAATAAATAGGATGAGCTTAATATCCAAAACAAATGGCTGCAATTACTTGTATATGCTTGCATTTGCTGTCAAGTTAAACCTAGCTAGCTATTAGCTAAGCTATGCTTAGCATTACAGTTACGTTGTCTTTAATACTATTATATTTTTCCATAAAGTTGAATGACTTGGATGTTATCGAAGGGCTGTCATTACAGCCGTGTTGTCTTTAATGCGTTCACATTCGCTTTAATGTAAACCTTACATCAGCTGCTAGGTAGCTTAGTAGCTAACCCGTTATAGCTGCTGGCTAAGCCAGGTTCATTACAGCAACGTTGTCTTGAATACACATATACTCACTATGACGTTAAACATTGCTAAGAGCTGTTGACTTAACTATCATTATGGACAAATACGTTGCCCTTAATACGTTTACTGTTAAACCTAGCTTAGCTGTTGGCTAGCTTGGCCGCTAGCTAACCAAGCTCTTTTGATTAACTTTATTGACACTGTAGAACAACTACAAAACGCAACACGTATCAGTCACTCAAACCTTATTTATATAGCACATTTCAAAATAAACTGTTATTCAGTGTGTTTTACAGGATATTGAAGAAACGGTGGAGAGGAAAAAAGTAGATTTAAGTAATTCAAATAAGAAAAAAAATACTATAATTTTGAGACAAATGCATGCAGAGAACAGTTTGTGGAGTTGAGGCAATAATGAATTAAATGTAAAGATAATAAGAACGTACCAGTAATAATTAAGCAAATAATATTGGAATGATAAATAAAACTAAATAAAGTGATTATACATAAATGGATAGTTTGTTAATAGGGTTGAAGGAAATAGATAGTACAAGAGACAAAGTGAAATAAAAGCAATTAAAACATTTATATCAAATAAGATTAAGGATCAAATTACCAATAGAATTTTAATAAATACTATAAATAAAACAAAAAGTATAAACCCGACATAAAAGCCAGACTAAGTAAGCAAGTTTTTAGTCAACGTTTGAAAATATCTACATTTTCATATTCTATGGAAGTTTATTCAAGCCACCAGGCGCATCGTGGCTCAAAGCAGCATCCCCAAAGTTAATGTCCTGGTTGGTGAGACATACAAAAGAAAAGAACCGGAGGATCTTAGAGGTTTTCTTACTTTGTAAACTGTAAACATGTCTTTAAGATAGTCTGATGCAATGCCATGTATTGCCTTGTAAATTAATAAAATAATTTCAAAATCAATACGAACACTACTAATTCCCATATATTGGGTTTAAAATAGTTTTCATATATGATGTCCATATGGTCCTTGTTAACTCGTATGCTGCAGAAATCTGAATTAATTGTAGCTAGATTAATTGTTTGTTGGAAGACCAGAAAGGAGACCATTACAACAGTCTATCCTGCTAGTAATAAAAGTATGCAGCTTATACAGAGTGACTGAACAGTCATAAATGCAATAACAAACACACCTGGAGGTCTAAGTGACAGTAATAATTCTGAAAAAAGAAATTTAAAATAGACATTTATATGAAATCTTGTAAAGCTTACTGCAGTTATGGATTTAAACAGCGGTTTTGTTTGTAAAATCATATTTTGAAGAGATGTTTGATATAGACAACATCAGAAAATGTGTTTTTTTGTTTGAGAATTCAGATCTATGAATATGAAATTTGGTTAGAATTTTCAAATTGCTCACTTAAAACTTAGAGCAAAGAATCTTGTCAAACCCAATGTTGTTTCCCAACATTGTGTAAAAAGAGAGGTATATGTGAACAGTGATAAATGGTGACGATCCACTCCACAGTTATTTGGTGTCAAATGAAAAATAATTTCTCTGAATTCTCCACTAAATGTACCAGTCAATCAATATCTTTCTAGCAAAGTAATGATATTTATCCGTGTAAAGAATTTAAAGGGCAAAGATTAACCTGCATGATAATACATTTTATCATGACAATATTAAATGTAATGAACGTCTTTCCTACACCTATACTATTTGCAAGACTTTTTGGTACAGAATATAAGAATGGGTTGGTAATAAAGAAAGTTGTACTGGCTTCTGATTATCAGACCACTACGTTTGGTGTTTTTGCAAAACACAACTGGAATTTATGTGAAATAATATTATGATTTGTAAATTTTAATTACACAAACGCATATTTTTTGAGTTTTGTCACCTTTTAAAATAATTAAAAAATAATTGTATACTTTTTAAAAGACTAAATAGTATAAGGGCCTTTAATCTGCTTACTTCATATTTTCTTTAACCCCTGCTAAATTATCTTTAGCTATTTATTGATTATATTTTTTGTTTTATTCTATAGTTTGTGTTATTGCTGCTTGGAATTGTTTTTATATGTCATTAAAGACAGATGATCATATGTTAACAAAAAGAAAAGTTTAATAATGTTTAATAAAGGAAGAAAACATTAGCTACAACGTTAAACGTAATTTAGCTAACAGCGAACATTCTAGCTACTTTAAAATCCCACAAAACAAACTAATACAGTGGCGTTTGGTGACATTATCGTTTCTTTTACACTCAGAGTTTAAAAAAAGAAAAAAAAAAGTATTTATAATCTCAATGTGGATAATTTCTCAGTAGGAAAATGCTAAGGGTTAGCATGTGGTTTAGCCTAAATTGCCTCAAAAGTCCAACGAGCTTCGGAGTAAAGTCTTGCTCTCAATCACGTCTGTCAGCCACTTCTCTATCAACACGCTCTTCCCGGGTGTGTGCACTAATTTGTTGGACTCCACTACAAACATGACCTCCACGGGCAGGGTTTCAGGTGTAACTTTCGGTAAGCCCACGACGAAGTAAACACTCGCGGTGCCCTGAACCGGCCTTTGCGGGGTCGGGGTGCTGAAACGGGCCCGGTAGTGGTAGAAGGTGTGATGCTCCTCTTCGGTGGAGTAGAGGAAGTCCAGGCTGTAAATCCAGCGGGAATGCATCTCCCAGGTTTGGATGTACTCCCTAATCTGTTTTTGACCCACTTCGATGGAGAATACTTTGCTCGCCACCCACTTAATATTCCCCCTCTCGCTGCCATGCGAGATATTATCCACCCGGTCCTTCGTGATGTTATGGCGGTGTTTCAGCAGGAAGACTTTCTCCAATTGAGCTGACTCCGCTGTGAATTTCAGATTTAGAAATTGTCGACTCCCTTCCATTTTGTATTCTTATCAATTCAAGAGCATGTAAGAAATAAGTTTTGAGTATCACACGGTGAAAGCCACGGACTGGCTATATAGTACGCGCCTCTTTTGTTGCGTAATCGTTTCCATGGCTACCAGGGTGGATAGTTGCGTCAGTAGCGCCCTCTGGTGGCCCATTGTCCATTTGCAGTATAAAATAGCCATTCACTTTTTGTATGCATTGCGTGGAGCCTCGCTCTAGCTGGCAATTATTCATAACAGGAACGACACATAGAGACAAACTACAAATTCAACAAGATTGCATGTTTATGGACCTCAAAGAGGAAGAGTTGAACCCAGAGGACTATTAAAGGTTTCCATTGGTTTTCATAAATGAGGACTCTGAAGCCTATCCAGCCTACAAGACGGCTGGAAAAAAAGAAGCAAGGGGCAGTCCAAAAAGTTCCTTTGTGTTGACTAGCGAGAAGTACGATCCAGATCTGTTCCAGTGGATGTAAACCAGCAATCGTAGTCGCTGAACTGTATTTTAAAGTATTTTTTTATTTATGGAAGCTCTACTTGCTGTGGGGCATCTGTGCCATCTATTATGCTACCATGATGCCCCATTGTAAATCAAGTGAAATCAAAATTATTAAATCCCATTACATATTTAGGTCTTATGTCAAAATTCAATAAAATGAGCGGTTTTTTGCAATAACGGTATCACACTAATACAAAAATGTAACTTTTAAGACCCTATACCGTCTTGTCCTTCCAGGAAAAATTACGGGGATAGAAAATTAGACCAACTGGACCACATTGAGCACATATTTGAAGATATCTTATAAATATTCACAGTTGAGAGAACCCTGTAATGGTACATATACAGTATTTGTTAACACAGTTGGTACTTCCCAACCATGTTCGATTACGTCCAAATTGGCTCATAAGAATCTACACTAGATCTATCTTGTTTATATATTACTTAATTACAATAGTTCATATTTTACTAATTGGGGGAGCTATTTTTGTTGAAAACTCCAGTTTTCTATCCCTAACTTCCCAAATAAGTAAAATTGTGTCTAAATTTGGCTCCTATGAATAGACAGTGAAATATGTCTTGTTTTATTACTGAGCTCTGAAAAAATAGTTAACTGTATTTTCTTCATTATTGAGTCATTATGGGATCTCATCAGCATATTGCTGACTTCATAGAACTACTTAGGTTTAGTCAGTATGAGCTGTCTGAGTTTATTCACGAGTTATATTTAATTCAATCAGGGGAATTGTTTGTGATACGCAGGGGATTGGGGTTTTTTCAGGGACATATCCTTGCTGTTGGGGACGACAGTGTTGGCCTAGTTCGATGTTGTTATTACAAACAGCTGATAAATAGGTGATAATGCCAGTCTGATCTGATTCATTTTCCACCAACTGTATTTTTTCTCTGATGAAAATGGTTTAGAAGATCATTTTTCTCTCCTCTATTTTTCAGGAACAATTGGAACATGCAGCAAATGTTCAGAATTGAATTCTCTACTAAAACACTTTAGTTCATAGCACTTCGTCTACTAGAATGTTTCAGACAGACATTAAGAATCACTCATTTACCTGATTCTTCTCCACTTGTATTTTGCGTGAGAAAACAAGCGCATGTCGCGACTCAGGACCACAATTGAAAGCGTCACCAAGGCAGTAGGCAGCACAGACCTTATCTCCAAGTTCTCCCGCTTCAAACCGGCCATTACCGCAGTCGAGGGCACCCAGGCGGAAAAAGCTCTGACCAATTGTCAGACCCTAGCTTCCAAGAGCTCGGCTACTGCCTCGCCATCGGAAACCACTATGAAAGATGAAGAAGAAGAAGAAGGAGAAAGGAAAACAGGAGAGAGAAAGTCAGATAAGCAATGCACACAAGTTTCAGAAAAACCCTTTGTTCCCGCAAAGAAGGCCAGTTTAGCTTCAGCTTCTAATGTGTCAACTCCGAGCACTTCCTCAACTGTGGCAAAGCAAACCATGCAACTATTTCACCCAGCAGCTCTTTCCACCAACATGGATGAGACCTACAACACTCTTGCTCAGCACATCAACAGTCACTTTGGCACAAGCGCACAAGGGGGAGAAGATGACAACACGCCGTTGCAGCAACACAGAGGAGGGGATGTACCGGCTTCTGACCCTGTCCTCAGCTCTGTCCAGCACCCCACCCGGGACCACATTCCTATAATGTCTCCAGTGGCAAAGGCTGAAAGTATTGAATCATCCACTACCTCTCCATCTCCATCAGAGCAACTCAGTACTCCGGTAGGGACGTCCTCCTCAGACATTCCTGCATCTGAAAGTGCTACAAAGTCCACCCCTGCACCCGCGGCCTCCCGGAAAAAAGGCTTCACCCACTATCTGAGTTACCCACGGCCTAGCGTTCGGGAGTTTGTTGGCAGCTACATCGCACCTCTGGTCCCCAAATTCAGAGGTGAATCTAAAAACATCACAGCTGAAAAAGACAAGTCTTCAAGAGCTGCTGTGGAAAAGGCCGCTGTGGTGAAGGCGGGACAGAAGATGGAGAGCGAAGAGGAGAAAGTGAAGCAGCAGCGGTTGGCTCAAAGAGAGAAGGTACGGCTCCAATGAACATTTAATGCACCGACTTTGTCAAAATGAGTTTAAGGTGGCGTAGCTTATGGTCTTAAAAAAATACTTTATATTACTATTAGAGGACATTGTGCTTGTTTGTCATGCAGATAATAGCCAGGGTGAGCGTGGACAACAGGACCAGGGCTCTGGTAAAGGGCCTGCAGAATGTCACTGATGGCGAGCTCCTCATCAGTGGATTGGAGGAGCTCAGCTCTCACCTCATGGAGTTCCCTGAAACACGAGGTGTAGCTGTCAAGGTCAGCGTGCAGCATTGTTTGAATATTTTTCTGTCACACTTCAGTTTTAATGTCAGATGTGTTGTAGTCAGTGAGTTTGTGATAAACTGTGACCTTTTAGGCCAGTGTGTTGCCCTGCCTGTTGCGTTTGCGCCAGGCCCAAGGCCATCATCTTCAGGCTGCGGTGAGGGAAGCGTTGGCCCTGGTCGGCTACAGCGAACCAGTCAAAGGCCGAGGAATTCGGGTCCTGTCCATCGATGGAGGAGGAACAAGGTAAAGCTATTCCAGTAGAAAAAATAATAAACATCACAAGACTGCTTTCACATTTGCTGCTAAGATGAATGGAAGATACATACAAGATTTAAATTATACCATGAGAAAATCCACAAATACAGGCTCCAAGGAAACACATGGACTGTGATCATATAAATGTATTTGAAGCAACAGTAATTGTGATATTTTGTTACAGGGGACTGCTGGCCCTGCAGACGCTTCATAAACTGCAGAATTTGACGGGGAAACGAATCCACCAGCTGTTTGACTACATCTGCGGAGTCAGCACAGGTACATTGGCACCACTGTTCAGTGAAGGCGTGGCATTACATTTATGATCGTCTGAACTCTGGCTTGGTTGCTCATCACGCTCCCCGCTTTAGGCGCCATTTTGGCCTTCATGCTGGGAATTTACCGGATCCCCCTAGAGGAGTGCGAGGAGCTGTACAGGAAGCTGGGCTCAGATGTCTTCAAACAGAACGTCATCGTCGGAACCGTCAAAATGAGCTGGAGCCATGCTTTCTATGACAGTGAAATATGGGAAAACATCCTGAAGTGAGTGTTCTGCCTCCGTTTACCTTCTTGACTTTAACACTCTTGGGTCTAGTTGATCTGGAAGTTAAATATTTTTGACTTTCTTCCTTTAGGGAACGGATGGGTGAGGGCTATATGATTGAGAGTGCGAGGGATCCACACTGCCCAAAAGTAAGACTACACTGTTTGGATAAACACTTTGAAAGCTTTGTGCATCCCTTCCTTTTATGTAATATCCATCATATAATACAAGAAAACACACAAATAATTCTAATATTTATATATATATATATATATATATATATATATTTTTTTTTTTAAATCATCCAATATTCAAATTTTTTTTTGATGCAAATTTTAGCACTTTGAGATTTGATCCAAATATAAAGTGCATTATAAATTAAATGTATTAATATTATTATTATTAAATGAAGATATGTGTCATTTAGTTGATGGTGCCTGCGCCTCTCTCAATATTCCCTCTGTTGGTCCACTAGGTGTCAGCAGTGAGCGCCATCGTGAGCAGAGGTTTACCTCTGAAGGCCTACGTGTTCAGGAATTACAGAATCATGCCAGGAGTGAGATCCCACTACCTTGGAGACTGCAAACACAAAACATGGGAGGCCATCAGGGCCTCATCTGCCGCCCCGGGCTACTTCCAGGAATTTGTCTTGGGAAAAGATCTCCATCAGGTATGAAAGCCGAGAGAATCTTGGCTTCGTTTGAGAAAAGATGGGTTTTTTAGCACAGATTGCAGACTAAATGAAAAGCAGATTGGCCAGTTCGTTCCCTTCAGAGTGTCCACAGTGGTGGTTCTTTATTTCAGGCGATTGAAAGAAGACATGAAAAGAGAATTGATAGAAAAAATAAATGCAAGAGAGTGTATAAACTTCTATTACAACCTGCCACAAGAGTAGAAAGAGATAAATGAGGGCAACACCACCCCAATAACTAATTTCAGAAGTCTGCCTACAAAAATATCACATTGAAATAATTGTATTAAAATTTCAGAGACACAAAAGCAGTTAACAAAAAATCACAGTTTTCAACAATTCTTCTTCTTCTTGATGAAACCAACATCTTCGTTCCATAAGATAACTCCATGAGAATCACGCGTCTCTACTTTAGTGTGAGGCTCATTTTCTCAATCGATACACTTCCTCTGTAGAGAGGAAGAGGGAGGTGGAGGTAGAGAGCAAACTTCAACCTTGGTGTTCCTTCCTGCGGAGAAATGGGAAGATTCTGATCTAATGTGACCCCTGAAGGAGAAAATCAAACGGAGATGTCAGGTGGTCTCGAGTGGTAATAGTAAGACTTGATAGAATATTGGGTCTATAAGGCTGTTCCGTTTGTACATTACACTAAAATATGAGTGCAGTGTACAAACACAACCGTTCATGTATTGTATTTTCTACTTCCATGATCTTTTATACCTTTAGGGTCCATATTAGAGTTTCTTTTAATTTGTTATTGTTTGAAGTTTGATTATTAGGCCAAATATCTTAAAATGGAAGCAATTATGCTCAGGGCTCAGTTCAACTTTGATAACCTACTTAGGCAAAATAAGCCGTGTCCCTGATTTTAGCAAGTATCTTTCTTCTCCTGCCAAGAATCCAGAAAGGCAGACTGTTACTATATTTTATCTCATAACTGATACAAATTGATTGATAACCTAAAACAACCCCTACTCTCCTAATCTAGAAATAAAACATTTATCCTTGCTTGTTCTTCGACTGCAACCTCTAACCTTTAAAAGAGTGTTTGATAGTTTTGCGACTAATCTATTAACGACACAGAACTTTTTCACGATTTCCACGGATTAATCTTTTTGAGAATCTGGGATGGGTTCAAGGACGGCAAGTAGATGATTTGTTCAGTTTCTTCACTCTCCAGTTGGAGCTGCACAGCTTTTCATTGACAGTTTGAGCTGCTGTGTCCACCCACTGCTCTCACTCCGGCTCTAGTTTTCAGCATTACAAGCGGTATTTCTCAGACAAACTTCAGCGCTCTGCAGAAACATACATGCACTTATAAAAACAGAAGAAGATGCCTTCACTGCCCCTACGTAAAGGGAAAAGATATTCCTCCCTCAACTGTTGCCCTATATTACAGAAACCCCCCTTTCCTCCATGAGGAGGCTGGGTCTTATTGTGATTGTTTGCAGGCTGGGTGTCATTCAGTTAGATGACACCTTGAGGTGAGAGCTGAGGGGCAGCTGAGTAATCAACCTGCCGTCTCCAGAGTCTCTGCTCCAGTAGCTCAAACCTGAGGGTAAACATTTTTACAATAAGGCAAAGATGTTTGAATGATACCAGCGCAGGAGAGGGCCCTGATTTTAATCCAAAATGTAGTTTCTGAGAACATAAGATGTAACTTTTTGAGTTAATAGTTAAAGATGAATTGATTAAAAACACATTTGTCCCCAGATATTACCCAGACATGGTCAGACAGCGACTCCCTCTCCTTTAAACACTTCCTCTCAGCTGATGTTGTCGTTGCCATGGAAATATAACCTAAACATTTATTATTATTATTATTATTATTATTAAGATTCAACACACCCTCTCTCTCTCACGCATCCTGTTAATTGGTTGACTTTGGTGTCGTCATCATTTGATTGATGGTTCAAATGATCCATCCTCCATCCTTCATCTGTCTCCCCGCTCAGGATGGAGGACTCCTCATCAACAACCCCACAGCGCTGGCCATCCATGAGTGTAAGTGTCTGTGGCCAAACACGCCGCTGCAGTGCGTGCTGTCTCTGGGCACCGGACGCTACGAGACGGCCGCAAAGAACGGCACGACCTACACGAGCCTGAAGGCCAAGCTCACCAACGTCATCAGCAGCGCCACGGATACCGAAGGTGAGAGCGCATGGACTGTAGGAGCCGCAGGTTGAAATCAAGAGCAGCTTTGACTCAAACCTCCCTCCTTCATTCTTACTCAGAGGTGCACACCATGCTGGACGCCCTCCTGCCCCCCGACACCTACTTCCGCTTCAACCCCTACCTGAGCGAGGACATCCCGCTGAACGAGAACCGCGTGGAGAAGCTCAACTTCCTGAAGAGCGAGGGCGAGCGGTATCTTGAGCGCAACGAGGCCAAGCTGAAGCAGGCAGCCAGCGTTCTGGTTCAGGAGAAGAGTACCATCCAGAAACTGGCAGAGTGGGCCAGGCTGAAGGCAGACATGTACGAGGGTCTGCCCTTCGTCTCCAAGCTTTAGTCGTCGCTCTGGCAACGGTGCGAGAGCTGACTGCTGAGAGGAAAACACCACAAAGGTTTTTAATGATTTAGGGACGAGATAAAGAACAAATGATTAGTTCCCATGGTTTGATGCGGATCTTCTACCTGACCCTGTGGGGACTTTGTAGAAACGTTTAATTTTGTTTATTTAAACGATGGGTGAAAACGTCGAATGGTGAGAAGGAGACGGATCAAAGAGTTCAGCTGCTTTTTAGAATACAGTCATTCTCATATTGACCAACGAGAGGAAGGAAGGTAGGTATGTGTGAATTCATGAATCTTTGAATTATGAACTGACTGAAAACATGGCTGACTGAACTCACAGAGTTGTGGGCGTGGCTCCGACACACCAACACGTTCCCAGACACTAATAACCCCGATAATAATGACGGTGACGATAATAACTCTAGTTATTTTGCAAAGACTGATGTTCAGTAACTTGAATCTACTGGTTGCACAGAGAGAGCATAGACATGTTGACTGCCTACTTCTAACAGAAGAAAAGACCTCATACACCTTTAAAACATCATTCTTAACCAAGAAAATGTAAATAGTATTTGAATTCATTACGAATGCATCAAAAGAAATACTGCTGATGCTTAGTTTCCCGCTGCTGTGCTGTGAGCTGCACTGACATCTGATGCCGATGCTGCTGAGTTGATGTTTTCCTCCATTGTGGCCCGTTATTAATTCATTATTAAGATTGTTGCCTTTCACCGCCCGTAAGCCTGAATTTTTGTCCCACACTTTATGAAAGTGATGCATAATTCAAAACACGATAATCATAGTTTCCCATGATTCCTCAACTCTTGATTGCTTAGTGGAATGAAAAAGGATGAAAATGTCTCGGGGAAAGAAAAAAAAAAAATAAAGATATTGATATCAGTTCTCTGTGGAGTAGACACTTCATGTTTGAGTATCTGCTGCCACAATCTTGAGACGTCGCAGAGGAATCCGGCATGATGAATTGTCTTTTTCACAATCACACGTAGATTTTTCTGCTTTGATTGTTTTGATCCTATAGAAGGTCTTGAATGACATTCCACAGCGTCATTCGTCCCGGTCAGACGGTCGTCACCCCTGTCAATGTGCACTACACGGCGGGAGGAGGCATTCCTACCAGCCTCCGCCACAGTGACAGGACGTCAGAGAGAAAATAGAATAATAGGTCAAGTATTTCACTCCACTGGTGCCTCAGTCCTGGTTTCCAACTGTGAAAGTCATAACTGATTTCATAGAGGAGGATTTCTTTTTAAATGCCAGCTTGAGCTTCGCTGTGAGGAGCTTCCACCAAATGTCTGATTTAGAGGACATGGGTTCTACTACGTTCAAAGAATTACGAAGGGAGCTGTCAACATGCGGCACATTTAATTCATATGCATTTTAGTTGAGATGTATGGACTTTGTATGAATATAATCAAAAAAATTATCGACAAACTAGCCTATGCTGTCGTATCCGACAGCAATGGCATATACTGGAAAAGCCCTCAATCCCCTGCGTTTTACAAGCGTTTCCCCTGATAGAACTCCTCAAATTAAATGTGAACTCATGTCCGGAAAACAGTGGTTTTGACCGATAAAGTGAGTAAAATATGATTTACACTAGATCTCCTCGACTTGATTCATCTGCACTACATTTGGTCTAAATCAGACTTTTGAGGATAATGCTCCCCTGTGCCTAATTTGCACTCTTATTTGCAGTTTTCTTCTAGTTCATTGTTTTCTTAGTTCTGTTTTAAATTTTGCACACACTTTTTTATATTATTTAACTTATTATTATTATTATTATTATTTTTGGAGCTTATTATTTTTAAGATTTGATGTACTTTAAGTTTGTTTCTTGCTTATTTGTCCGTATACGATTGATTTTAAATATATATGTTTATAATATATGGCGGTTAACCCAGCGCTGATTGACTGAATGATTGATTGATTGATTGTATTAAACACACTAGTGCAAGTGAATGATTCAATCTTCAAATTACAGATATTTCTTGGTTTTTGACATTGGATATTGCAAAACTTTATGCATAAGCACTTAATCACACAGGGCTGCACATGTTCTTATTTCTTACTTTACAAAGTATCACACTCATGTGGATGGATTATTTGAAGTGCTTCCTTTTTGAATCTTAATTTTGGTAAAGGCTGCTCTATAATATCAGTACATTTTGACATTTTTCATTTGGGCCTGAGTCGACTCTGGCAGGACTCACTTCTTAAGTTCTCTGAGCACTTCTGCCGATGCGCGGAAACTTTCAGAACAGGTGCACGACTGTTATTGTGAAGCATAATTGAAGCCTCCTCTCCATCTCCGTGTGGAGACTCTGATGACAGGACAGACAAATGAGGTGAAGATGAGATGAACACTGCGGTCCCTTTCCTCCTGTTGGTCAGAGCACCAAGGTAAAGTGGAGGTCTGGCTGTGTTTACATGAAGGAGTGTTCATAACTCATACCGCTGCTCTACCAGTGGCAGGATCTGTATGTCTCTTCCTCCTCTTCCTCCTTCTCCAGGAGAGTTGGTACTGTCTGGTCTTATGGTGTTCCCTAGCAACCATTATAGTTCCCCTCTCAATGTATGTGTGCCCACGTTTGGCTAAATTTGTCCCTGATCTGGTCCAAATGTGTCACACAGTCCAGGTCTTTTATTTTGCAGCAGGAAGTGCTTGTCTGACACCGAAAACTGCAGGAAATTTCATTTAATTGAATGGCATATTCAGTATCCCCAGCTGTTTCCTCCCTCCATATTGTTTCTCTTTACCTTTGCCAGGAAAATGCAATGGTCTTATTCAAACAGCGGTGACTCAAGTCAGGAGATGTTTGTGCAAGTTGTCTCCTGCCTCACAAGTGTGTAGAAACTATTTATGCATGAGATCGAACTCTGTTTGCTCTATCAATCACGCAAGAACTAACGCACAAACACGTCCCTGACTAATAAAGAATGGATCCCATCCATCATTACAGAGGATTAAATCTTCCAAGCAAGTTCCATGGGTCACCTCAGGATATAAACCAAACAGCCATAACATAATAACCACATGCATCATTTTTGTATAGCTCTGCCTCTTGTCTCTGGGTCAGAACCACAGTCTCTAAACCAACTTGTAAACCTTTCCCTTCACTCTTTCTGCGACTCTTCTGTCATAGATAACTCCTGACACTCTTCTCCACCTACTCCACCCTTGCACTCGCTTCTTCGCCTTTTTTCTGCTCTCCCTGTTGCTCTGAACAGTTGACCCCAAGGTCCTAAAACTCTTGCACTTTCTCCACTTCTACTCCTTCATCTACTACTTCTACTCCTTCATCCTCACCATTCCACCTGCATCCCTCTCATTCACACATATGTATTCTGTCTTGCTGCCACTGACCTTCATTCCACTTCTCCCGAGCCCATACCTCCACCTGTCCATACATCCCACCTACTGCCAGGTGCCATCGCAACAAAGATTATCAATGTTATTCACTTCACTCGTCAGTGGTTGTAATGTTGCGGCTGATCAGTGAAGCTGCTGTCGGTCAGTGAGAGGAAGCTGCCTCCCATCACTGTCAGGAATGTTGCTCTGTGTCCAAGTTTAGTATTAGAATCTAGCAGCAGGTGTCTAGTAGCTGTCAGAGGAGATATTGTTGTACTGTAAAAGTTGCTGGTCTTGCAAAAAAAATTAGGATTAGATCCAAAAAAACATAGAATATTCTGAAACATGCTCAAAAATCATGCGGGTTAAAAACAGAGTCAACATTTTTCAATGCTGCTGAACAGTTATCCTCAGCTCATTATTTGTTTTCACAGCATGATGCCCCCCAAAAAATTAAAGAAAATCAGTTGAAGGGTCCAGCGTGTGCGTGTGTGTGTGTGTGTGTGTGTGTGTGTGTGTGATGTCTCATGGGTAAACAACAAAAAAGTGTACACTGGCACGACCACCCATTGAAAAGAAAGCCTCTACACAGAGCTGCCGGTGGGTCGGTTGGAGCGGAAACACACCTGCACACACACACACGCACACACACACACATATCCTATTTGCCCAACAGCCTTCCTGGAAAACGAAGTTACGCCCGTGGAAAGTCATCCAGACTCTAAATGAAAGAGCAGCAGCGTGACTCTGTTGTTGCAGCGACTTAACGCCCTACTCAACTGTTTGGTTGAGCAAATTTTGACTCAATATTTCTTATTGAAAAATGGGACTGAACCTCTTTATAATACGACCCAGTGACAGGATGTATGGATCAAAAGAGTGAGGGGCCAAGGATGTTAAAGAAGTCTCACTAAACAGATTTATGTAACTTGATAAAACAAAAAAAAGTCTCATAATGGTCAAATAGTTTTCCCATGATGCCGAGGGCCTGACCATGATTCACGGTGAACACGCCATGGCAGAATGACGGCGAACGTCTGCTGCTGCGTTCTTCTCACCTGTCATTGGTTTGATGAAGAGAGTGAAAGAAACCTTCATGGCCCTCCTTCATACTGACGGCCGGGGGTGTTGATGTGTGAGACAGGCTCAGGTTGTCCTACAGTGGAAGTGAGTGATGTGAGGAGGAGGAGGGAGGGTTCTTGCTTGCACAGGTGTTGTTTGACTTTCAGCGCTTCAAAATGCGAGGTGGTTGGGTGGGCCGGTAATGATTAAGTGCGGTGGTGTGTTGACTCCAGACTCCAGAGCAGCAGCCATGTTTGAGGCTGCAAAGACCACCTGTCCTTTTGCTGACAGCGGGACACACCTGTGACATGGGATCCTCCAGAACCAGGACCTTTTTAGTTTCTGTCCAGTCATTCCATGCCTGTATGAATCATTCTGATGTCAAATGTGCAGCAGATGGGTAGATCTACAGTATTACAATAGTGTATTATAGTATACTACAGTATAGTATAGTGTAATATAATGTAGTACAGTACAGCTGTAATACAACAATATATCATGTTCTATGAAAAATCCAGCAGTAGAGTTTTTAATTTTTCGTGTTTTGTGTGTGTTTGATGCCTTTATGTTGGAGTTAACAGCATTATTCAGATGTTATACTGAAGTAATAGTGGAAATATCAGAGTCCAGGATATAAGATGATGATAAAAATAACAGTAATAATACTGCTGCTAATAATAAAAATAATAACAACAATAATAATTAGAAAGCACGACAACAGCTATTTCTCCGTCCATTAGTTTTTTTTCGATAACAAAATAAAACAGACAAATGAACAGAAAAACCAACCAAGGTAAAAATAGAACCTCCTTTGTGGAGGTAAGAAGAAGAAGGATGATGATGATGATGACATATTCTTCCATCTATGAAGAAGTGCATTTTTATATTTCAGATGTCTCAAACATGCAATTAACAAGAAATGGCATCAGCAGATACAACTTAAATAACCTATTTCTAACCATCTTTCTTCTGGGTTGACTATCCTTAACTAATATATATTTATATCTTAAATATTTCCCCAAATGTTTGTCGAAATACGGAAAGAGCCAGTGATTAAATTACCAAATTATGACATGCTAAATTATGCCAAATAAATGATAAATTCCTAAAGGAAAGAGAAATAAAAAAAATGAGAAGAAACAGGATGAAAATCTGTTCATTCTTATAAATATTTAGGAAATTCAAAGATAGGACTGATGTATGTTCTTCAAAGAGGTTTTGTTTGCATGTACCTTTGTTTTAGGAATATGCCTACTTCCCATTGGTTACCATCGGGAACTATAAGGACGCTGCATCAGGGCTGGTGTTCAATCCACATATGAACAGCAGCCCTGCTGCAGGTCTGCAGGTCTGCAGGTCCCAGAGCTGTCCATCAGATACTCGGGGTCGCTGCAGTTGTATGTTCTCTCTCCGTGATTCTGCCAATGCTGTGCAGAATTACGGATAATAGAAGAAAAGAAGAGGTCTCACTCTGATTTATTCTCCAGCTCCTAAAAGTAGCCCAAGCATATTTTTGAGGTTGGAGGCTTTTCAATGAGGCAAAAATGAGTCAGAAATCATACGTATAAATGGTTCTTTCAAATCTAAATAAACAGAGGAGGTCACAACTTTATTTTCCATTACGACAGGAATTATTTGCTTGCTTTCGAGAGGAAGCTGCTTCCCATCACTGTCAGGTATGTCACTCTTTGACCATAGAAGGAAGGCTATTAACTATAAGAATAAAGCAGCAGGTGCCTGCAAGCTGTCAAATGTAGAAATTAAGATATATTAATGCAGAATTGTGAAAAAAAAGTATTCTGTACATTTTAATATACATATCTGAATCATATCAAAATCTGTCATTTATAAATATACAAAAGTAATACTGTTATATTAAGGGTAATTGCTTGCACTTGGTATTATTTAACTTTTTTTCTTACAATAAAAAGTTAAAATTTTCACCTTAAAATAGTGAATTTTCTATAGTAATTTAATGTGTTCACCTGAGGAAAAACAATTGCAGTGTTTTTTTCTGAATGAACGACATAGTTAAATAATTATTTTGGGGGGAAAACAGGGACAAACACATTTTCTATAGTATAGTTTATTACATGAATATACATAAAAGAGGATTGTGATTTATTCCATCATATTAAACAATAAAGGAGATCACGAGATTCCCACACCGTGGTTTTCTTCGCGTGTGTCGTCATCTCTCCTGCAGAGAGGATCTTTGTAGCTGCTGCTTTTGACAGGAGCGGGGGAGCTGGTGAGGAGGGGACGTGCGGACCACAGCTTGCTGCTGCAGCGGCTGAGAGGGGGAGCGGACACACAGCGTGTCTCTGAAACACACACACCTCACCGTTTTCCACAGCATCAGCACACACTCAGTGGAAGCAGGAGCCGGTTTTGCAGCAGACGGTGAGTTCTCCTCCTCTGATGATTCATTTTTTTCTGTTGTCTCCGCTCTCTGTGTGAGGATAATGGTGCAGTGGATGTTTCTGCACAGGAAGCAGCAGCAGCATCCCGGTGATGCTTTCTGACTCCAGAATAGACACAGCAGAAACGCAGCTGATTTGTCGTGTTTGTAAAAAGATGCATGCTGCAGTGGTCTGTCTGTCTGTCTGTCTGTCTGTTTGCCATTGATGCCCTGCATGATCAGCAAACAGAGGGATGTGTTGATCGGCTCTTGTGCTGAATGCATGTTCGGTCGCAGCGGCTGCGGCTGCAGGGTTTGCGCTTATTGTTGCTCCTGCCGGCCGGTGCGCACAGGCCGCACAGAAGATTAGGTGATGTCTGCGTGAGATGCAGGCAGCTGCAGCTCGGCTCCTCCTCACCTCAAGGTGTGCAACAAATTCTCTCAGGCCTCGTTAACACTCATTGCACTCAAAAAGGATGACCATTTTTTTTTCTAGCAGAATTTCGAGACAACGTTAGAGCACTACTGAAGATGTCTCCATAGTATATTTCCATCCAGCTCTTTATTCCAGGAGAACGTGGTTCATTCACACCTGCAACTCAGGACATGAGGACTGTGCTCTCACTCAGAGAACTGTGGTTACTGTTAGTTTCTGGATGCACCCTCTTCAGCTGTCTGGCTCTCAGGTCTCAGGGTGACTCCCTAATTTTACACCCCTTCATATTTTTCTGTGAGTGGAGCATAGTTACATCTTCTTTCAGATTTTTTTCTCGGCGTTTATTCGCACACACATTATTTATTTAAGATACCAATGTCACCCTGGCGTGTTTTTCACCTCTCAAGGTGTCGACAGAAGAGACATCATATGATCAAAACCTACATTATGGTCTGTCAGTATAGTAAATGGTGACCCTTTGTCTGAAGTATGCATTCTTTCGTTAACAGGACAACAACATTTTGGAGGCCTAAAAGATTGTAATCTGCGAGAAATGCTACATTTCTGTCTGAACCGGTAAAATGCAGTTTTTGTGAAAATGGTGATGAGATGCGATAAAATCAATGGATTTATTAGTCAGTCAATTTCATCCTAAATTCATAGTTTTGGTCATGCAACTGTGAAAAGTTGGGGATATCATGGAATTGCCATTGTCACGACTGCCGTGGATCGTTCGTATTTATGCGAAAACTTATACCCACATAGAAATTAGTGCGAAGAAGGACTGGATTAATTTTAGGGGAAATCGGTTGCATATTTTCACCACTAGGGGGAGTTTTGTCTCAAATGTTTTAAGGCCCAAATGTCTCAATCGGTGATCCGATTTAGTCCGAATTTGGTGCACATGAGTCCACTCAAGGGGATCTATCATATTTTACTATAATAGTTCATATTTTACTGACTATGAGCAGCATTTTATTGAAAACACCTCTTTTTCTTTGTGTTTCGACTTCTCTCTTTTGGCGTTGCCGCAGCAGATCATTTGATTTTGCAGAGGGTTTTTTTTTCGTCGAGCAAATTTCGTCCAAATTGACCTCTTATGAACCGCCTCAAGGTGTTTATTATGCTTTAAATAAATATATATATATATACATATATAACATGTGCAATTAACGTTCATTTCTTAACTGATGGATCAAATCTCCACAAATAGGTCCCCGTTATTCAATCAAAACTTGTTTAAAAATAAGGACTTTCACCATCATTTAAGTTTACAGGACTTTTAAGAGCCGATCGTTTAAATGTGGTCTATTTTTAATTTGATCTGCACTAAAATGTAGGGGAAAAAAACACTACATCACAATGTTAAAGGGAAATGTAAATAAAAGTCCTGGAATTTCTCCTTTATCCACAGCTGTACCAAAATCTACTAATCCCTCCACTAAGTCTCAGTAAGATCCATCCAGTGGTTTTTGTGTAGACAGTTCAACAAACGAACAGACACAGGTGAAAACAAGAACCTCCGGGTTCAGGTGCTGTAACAAAATGATGAATAAAGAATGAGCTATAATGAGACCAATCATCCGCTTAAGCCACGTGAAGACACAGATTCCTGTTCTGTGTGCTGGTAGGATGGTGATGAAGAGTAAATGGACAGACTGGTGGTTTTCTGTCTTGAGGGGAGTCCACACAAGTGTCTCTTATAAAAGACCTTCATGGTTTCCTCACAGGTGTAAGCAGAGTTTACCTGTTGCTCAGTGGTAGAGAATCAATAACCAACAGTTATTGATTGTTGTTGTGTGGTTCGGTTCCCTTTGGGTCACATGACACTGCATTTCCAGGATGAGATTGTTTAATTGGTGTAAAATAATAGATGCTTAGTAAATTACATGGTGATTGTATAAGACTCCCACTCTCTGACTGTGTGGGATTATTTCATGATTTGTTCATATTTGCCTTCAGCCTCTGATCTATTTCCTCCACCATGTGATTCGGTTTGATAAGTTCTCTTCGACAGTCAAACAAACTTTGTGCAAATAAGATCCGATCATCCATTCGTGTAAATAACAACTCAGCGCCGTCTGCATTCAGAGGGTAAACGGCTGCAGAGAACTTCAATCCTGCTGAAACCTGAAAACAGCTTCATGCTGTGCTGTTGTAGCCAGCAATATATCAGCCATAATATTGTAACCGCTGACAGGTGAATCAGAAGGAAATTGAATAGCTGGTCACAATTGTTCCTGTCATTGAGGTGGGATGTATCACACGGCAAGTGAAGATTTTGTTCTGAAGCAGGAAGAAGGATTTTTGTCCTGAAGCAGGAAAAAAAGGCAAGCGTCAGAATCTGTGTCCTTTACAAGGGCCATATTTTGATGGCTCGATGACTGGGCCAGAGCATCTCCAGAATTGCAGGCCTTGTCCGTCTTGCCTAGATGGTCTGAGGAAGGACAGCTGTTGTTTAGGCAACCGGATCATGGGCTCTAACTGATGCATGTTGGGAGTGAAGGCTAGCCAAGGATTTCCCTAGCGCTACTGGAAAACTGATTGATGAAAGTTTTAAAGCTGGTTCTGGTAGAAAGTTGTCAGAACACACAGAATATCACAGAGCCGTTTGGGCGGCAAAAAATACCAAATGTGAGGCAGGTGGTTTTAATGTTATGGCTGATCGTGTAGAGACTAATATTCTGCTTTGTCAAAGTGATCATCTTACATAACGGCATCATCTATCTGGTCTGACCACTGGTCAATCAAGATATTAAAGGAAAAAACGCCATGTGATGCTGTGGCGTGACCATCACTGTTGGTAAGCCCCTCCCCCTCAAGCATGCCCCCGCCCTAAAACACATCTCACAACCTGACTTCAGTCTCTTGTGTGACAGCTAGTGGTCCAGACACAGCTCTCAGGCGCATTTCTCATAGCAGCTGAAGCTCCCCCACCGCTTATGGTCCCCCACCGGCTCTCGGTTATCCTCGGCTCATTAGCCGGCCATCAGGTGATGGAGCAGATCTCAGGCTTCAGGTGATTCTCACTCTGCCCGGCGCCGCCCGCAGTCACGACATTATTCTTTCAGACAGCCGTGGTGCGTGCTGTTGTTTTCATGGCTGTGTGGGGGTCAGGGTCAAGTTCAGCTTCTTGTTATTCTACTCAGACGACCCTGAAAGTGTGATATGTGACGACGTGTTGCGGCTTTTGGGCTCTATTACCTTTGGTTTATAGATCGTAACATTTAACTGGAGACAAATTAACTTTATTTAAAAATGAGAATTGGATTTTTTTATACCAATACTATATAAAAATGCAGAGGTTAACCTCTTATGTGCATGTGCGTGTCATGATTCTGATTCAATGACATACTATTATCTCAACCTATACCAGCTTTAAATAATCAAAATGAATGTTTGTCGGTGGCATTATGGAATCTTCTTCGCCTCCGTCTCCACTGCAAGTCATTCAAAAACTTTTTCATGGATCCTTTTTTAAATTTTATACTCCCACAGACCTTAGTGCGAGGAAGAACTAAATAGATTTTTGGTAATGGTCAGTTGCATATTTCTGCCACTAGAGGGAGTTTCACCTGCCAAATCAGCATTTTGTGGCCATATTTTCCCAACCGTTAATCCGATTTGATCCAACTTTTGCATAAGAATCATCTCATGGAGATCCATCTGGTATATATCATATTCCACTCACTAAGGAAGCATTTTTTTTCTGTTTTTAATGAATAAAACTGTTTGTTGTTTTTTTTTTACAAATTTTGTGTAGTCATTCAGGTTATGTGTTTCGCTGGACAGATTTTCTAGTTTCTAGGGCGAGGTTTAGTTTTTCCTGGATTAATCCCTAACCTTAACGCAACCTTGATATTAGGATAGCGGAAAGAATAAAATAAAATAAAAAATTGACCCTTTTAAGGCTGAAACTAAAATATTTGCTTATAAATCCTCAATGATGCGTTGTCACCACAATCAGAAAATATTTGAACTTAATATTTATAATGTATGTATTTTAATTACATGTAAAATTTCCATGTATTTGAATTAGATATCTTTAATACAAACAAACTAATTAACTTAATATGATGATTCTTGTAATTAAATTCATGAATTAAACAAGTAAAAAAATATGTTTTTGTAATAGTTCTGATATAGTTTTGGTGTTTTGGATACATTTCCCATTCAAAACGACATAATTTCCCTGAAAATATATATGCAAATCAATCTCATGAATTCCAATTAATTGAATCCTGCTTTTTCTACGATAAAAAAATATTTTATATTATTTTGTAATGAACAAATTCATGCAGATTCTATGAAATTTGAATACCTGCATTCTTAAATACAAAATCATTTAAATCAAATCAAACAGATGCAAGCGCTTAAACTTCAACTATGCAATTATAATGTTTTTGAGTGCATGGGGGTAGAAATGGAAGAAGGGCTGCTACTGCTGCCGTGGATGTAGCCTCCATACATGTGGACCCGCCCCCATCAGATGAACCTCAAACGCAGAAAATGCTTGTGAGACAATCTTTCATCCACATCTTAGTTTTTCTCCAGTTACATAATTACTCTACTTTTGTGTTTTGGTCAGAATCTGTGTAGCTTTTCAGTCGGTCCATGCAGCAGCAACCAGGAAACAATGCCTGTGTTTAAAATTCACCCCCAGAGGAGGCTAAGATCAGCCTTACGTAAGCAGCCGCCAATGAAGCATGCAGGGGGAAATGTTAATGCAGTCCTGCTAGGATTTTTTATGTGGACATGAACTCCCAGCTCAAGTCTGTGGGACCACCAGGAAGCTGCGGTCAAATGAATAGAATTAGCATCATTGATTCTTCTGTAGGTGCAGGGTTAATAGCGTCAGCCCCCTGCGGCGGTGATGTTGGTTGAGGGGCGTGGCGAGGGGCAAGGAGTCACGAATACACCCTTTATGCACCCACGCACACTTTACTCGCAGCTGCATGTCTGTTAACGTGTTCTGGTGTTTTCATTACGAGACTGGGAAACGTTAAATTATCCTGACTGGATGAAGATTGATGAAGAGGGGAATGGGGAACAGTTACAACTGTAGTGTGACTCTCTGCTGCTGCTGCTGGTGGTCCAGTGTCAGCAGATGCTGCTCTTCTTCTTCTCCTCTTCCCTTCTTTGGAAAATGATGTTATTGCTGGGAGATTAGAGGAGTTTTCTGGACAAATCAGAGACAAGGTTGAATGAAATGTAGAACCGTTGACTGTAATCTCAGAGCGTTCCTCCTCTTCCTCCAATGAAGCGATTGACAGATTAATCCTTAAATGGATCAATAAAAATGTTCTTCATCTAATGTGGCTGTTGTTACCGACAGCAAGGGCGTACCTTCGAAAAGCCTGCATTGTACAAGCAATTCCCCAGTTTGAATTCATCCAAAATAAATATGAAGTTATGTCTGTACAAAATTAATGCTGAAGCTTTAAAACTGTGATTTTAGACCTAAAGCTCCCCTAGTGGCAGAAATATGCCACTTTCTCAAAAATCAAAAAAAAAAATTACATGCGGCTGATCATCTAAAACGGTTTAGAAACAAATCTTTTCATGAAATTTTGCTTCAACAGCGACACCTACAGGGCAGCAAGGTGAAAGAAAGTCTGTGTGAAGTCGTGGAGAGCAGAGGAGGTCAGACTTCAGTCTCCTCCTCTGGAGGCGGGATCTGCTGGATCAATTTGGGAGGTTGTCCAGCCACAGATAATTGGTTGGAGACCTGCATTAGACCCAAAATCCCGCCTGGCAACACCTGGAGGTCCCCAGGATGAGCTGGGGAGCATTGCTGTGGGGAGGGTTGCCTGGAATACGCAGCTTAGCCTGCCATGGCATCCCAATCTCAAATAATGGAAGAAATTGGATGGAAGGATGGGTGGAGTTTGCTTATATTATTATTAATCGTATCAGCTGGCAGACATTCAACTTTGTTAGTAAGTAAGTTTCCTGGTATCCAAACAGAATCACAACATCGAAACACAATTTTGGCGTCAGTCTCTTGCCTATTTAGACTGCCGGGGTCGGACTAATTTGCGTTTTCTGGACCTTTTGAGCCTTTGAGCGTGAATAGACGTGACAGGAGATTCCTCATCAATGCAGAGCTTCTTTTTTCCATCTTCCCTTGATCATCTGCTGTTTTACAGTTAACATTATTGTACATTCTTGCCAATACCGTCTTTCTCTAAAAGTCGAAATGTTTCATTTGTACAAGATTACATGGGAATTTATATTAATACAAAAAATCCGAAGTCTCTTGTGTAGTGTAAGTTTTACAGTGCACATCGATGGTCATGTGTACGTCAAGTGTTCAGGGAAACAAAGGAATAACGCTGAAATCCCAATGGTGGGCGCTTAATTCTCTCTACAGTAGGCTTAAAAATAATATTCCCGCCATCCACCAAAATCTTAGTCACAGCTCTAAAATGATTAGAGAGGATTTAGGTCAAAGAAGCCATTAAGGAGCTCCTCTTATCAATCCAGACCGCCACTGAAGCACACGGCACCAGCGTCACATGACGGGTGGGGGACCAATGGTTATCAAAGATATTTCTTCAGGGCCTAATTGAATCTGTCAGCTATGGTGGATTCTTCTGGCTTTATTTTTCTCTGAGGTAGATATCTTTCTCCACCCAGACGCCCTGAGGAGAGATTAGTGTGATGGCGGATTTATCTCAGCACCTTTACACATGATTTGTAGAGTGTGTAATTATGTATAGCTTTTTAAGGTACTCCATTGGCACCGAGCCACCATTGTTCATGTCTGTACAGAAGCTTTAAAGCTTCCTGAGACGAGACTGCTGCACTTTTCTTTATACATTAGAGTGAATAAATCATATTCAAGTTAAAGCTTTTGACTGATTTCACAGTGATGCGTCGTCTGGACGGTTGATCCGTACAGTTTCTGCTGCCCTGATGTGAAAGGGGAACTTTCTTAGCCATTGTGAATGCAGGCTAGAACTTCCTGCTCTCATCATTAGAGAGTGACAAGGCAAAGGCAGAACCTACTGGGGCCGTTGGTTGAAAGTGCCTTGAGTCGGATTCCAGCAGGAAGTAGGAGGTGGCCGTGGTGGAGATGTAAGATGACAAGAGCCAGAACTAGATCCTGCATCACCTACTGTGTTAAGAACGGCTGTTTCTTCTGGAGGATGAATCTGTCACAGGGTTGGCAGTGGAGGAAAACATTTCGGCTCACCCCCTGGTTCGTTTAGCCTTAAATGTCCTGCTCAACCGTTTTTCTGAAAAAACCCATGGGCAAGGACAAAGCTCTGAGTATTGATGGAGAGGCGACTTGAGATGACACCCCCTCATGGAGGAGGTCTTCCAGAAACACAGATGGCAGATATCATCTGCATTTAAGACCCAAATAACTTAATATCCATAGCTGCTAGGAAAAGTCATGTTAGCGAACAACAGAGCCAATAGAAAGGATGATGGGGCCGATGACAGTACCCTGAGGACCCCCCCCCCTATTGAGGCTACAGTTATCAGACATGAGATGTGCTGCTGTTATACAGGAAAAGTTGTTCCCAGCAGAATTTGTGAATTATTGTCTTCTACAGGTCCTAGTGGTAAGAAAAAATACTTTGAAGGGGGCGTTATCTCCGGAGCATCTGCTAATCCTCATGTGTCCCTGATCCGACTCGTCTGAGCCCAGAGAGAAATCCTTTATGAGGCCAGCAAGCCCCTATTGAGTCTCCTCTGCTCGTCCTGAAAGAAAGTCTTTGTGGAGAAGATAAACAGTCCGGCGAGCAGACGAGGAGGACAGAAAACAGAAGCAGTTTTCAGCGTGGAAAATACATCTATCCGCTAAAACTGTGTCTGTTGGCTGATAAAGAGATTAAAGTGGAACAGATCCTCATTTTTATATGCTGGAAATGAGAAATATCTGCCTTCTGTTGTTTATCCCAGCTTTTAATTTGATAGCAGTTGTGTAATCCGTTTTCTATCATGTCCATCGTGTGAATACAGAGTGAAAAACATCTCACACATGCACACACACACTTACTTTATTTGGATTGTTTTATTCCAGCCGGTGTTTCATTTCACCCGGTCCTGTTCTCACAGACTCACAGTAAGAAGAAGTAATTATATCCCCCGAGAAGATAAGAAGACAAGTCTGATCCTTCGTACTAACTCAATAACCCAAAATCTATGTCATGTGTTATTTTTACACTTTTATTTAATATTTTTTCATATTGTACTCAATAAGTGTGTACTCACTTTTTTATTTTTATAAAAAACACTGTGTTCTGGACATAAAAACTACTAAAAACTTTCGTAGATAAGTTTCACATTTTATACCCCCATAGATCATAGTGCGAGGAAGAACTGGGATGATTTTGGGAAAGGTTGCTTGTATATTTCTGACACTAGTGGGGAACTTTATCTCCAAAGGTTTTTACGGACCGCAAAATCAACTTTTGGTCCCGATTGGGTGCATATGAATCGACTCGAGGAGATCTATCTCATAGATATCACATTTTACTCCAATAGTTCATCTTTTTCTCACTAGGGGGAATTTCTTCTTAGGAAAAATGCAGTTTTTCTGACACAACTCGGGGATTCTCAGGGATATACCCTTCCTGACGGAGACGACAGCGAACGTCTAGTTTCCTCTCTCCTCTTGCTCAGCAGCATTCTATGCTTTTGGACATTGTCCCATATAAGTCAATATTGCTTCAACTCACTGTCCTCTCTTTCTCTCTCTCGCTCTTGCTCACTCTCTTTCACCCCGGAAACTGCTGAACGGGCTGTTATTTCGGACTGCCAGCTACTCTGCATTGTCCTCTGGGAGCCAGGCTGCTTTAGTCACTGTGTCCTTTTGGACGCTGACGTAATGCATCCATGGCTGCATGTGTAGCAGTCTGACATGACAAAAGCAATCAGGAGTTCTCCTCTCCTCTGTTTCAGTCTCCCACGCAGATCAAAAGGACAAACCGGCTGTTTCCTACCAAATTAGCTGCTGTCCTTCTCTGCTGACGGCGGCTCTGTGGGGAGGAGATGACCCTGATGTCCCTGCTCTGATTGCTGAGATACACAGGGACGATACTCGTACAGCCAGATCGAAATCAGACGCATTAAGTCCGACCGGCACAGTTGGTATATGTTCTCTGAAAGTACTCAACCAAGAATGTGTCAGGGCTTTATCATGTAAGGCAGACTGAAAAGACAAAGCTGTGTCTTTGCTCTTGTCTGAGAAAAAAGTCAAGCATTTATCACTCGGAGGCAGGGACTCCATAATTTTGCAATTTGTAATGCAATTCTGGATAACCTTCTGCTGAATCAGAGGACGGTTTCATAATGGCTTCTATCCGAGAACATAGATTAGTAGCTGTTTAATTACTTGCCTGTGGGGTCAGTCGGTTTAGTTATGATTTATAGATGAATGTCTGTGATGAATCTTCTTCTACTTTGTTGTGGTATGTCACGGCTAGGAATGAACATCTCCCTACTTCATCATGATATTCTAAGTGGATCACGTTGATACTCCCTCGGCTCTATGGGCACAAGGTTCCACACGATGGTGACTTATTAGCGTTTTAGAAATTTTGATTTGGCAGAATCATTCGATAGAATTGGATGAAAATAGACAATTAGAAGCAGGAATGGTATTTCTTTTGGAGGTTTTGACCACCTAACAAATGCAACTCAATATTCACTCTTTACTTTTACCTCTGTTCACAAATTCTTCCTCGTCTTCTTCGTCTTTCAGCTACTCCCTTTCGGGGTCCCCTCAGCAGACCATCTAGTTCCATCCATAGTTACCGCTGGTAGCCTGCTGGCTAACAGTACCAGTTCAGTTTCGTGTTCTGCAGTGATTTGGCATAAGTTTTACGTCAGATGGCTTTCTGTACACGACCCTCCCAATTTAACCGGGCCTTGGAATCAGTACACTGATTTGTGACCCCCTTCCTGGCTGGGTTGTTTCTGTTTCCACAAGATCTGATCCAGTTACAGAATGTGGATGCTCCGATCAGATTCAGTGAACTTGACGGTTCACGTTCAGAATCACAAGTGGCGGGTATGTAGCGCTAATACGAATGCATCGCTCGTGTGAAAGGACAGACATGAACACGCTGAGGCGTTTATGCACAAGCCTTTTTTTTTTCTGTTCCGTTTTAAAGGCAGAGATAACCAAAACTGTTAGCAGTGAAGGTCGGTGGTTCGCTCCCCGGCCTCTCCGGTCTCCATGTAGAATTATCCTTGAGCAAGATAATGAAGTTGCTTCCATAGCGGGTCCAATGGTGTGTGCGAATGATGGCGTGTTGACGAGCAGGTGGCGTCTTGCATTGTAGCTTCTGTCATTAAATATGAATGTTTGTGTGAATGACAGAATGCCGGCTCGGGTTTAAGACACTTTAGGGTCAAGCAGACGAAAAAAGTTCTTTGAAATACAGTCCATTTACGAGAGTCTCTTGTGTTGTTGTCCCTCCTCCTGAAGGACCGTGGCCTTCAAAAACAGAAAGCAATTGGCTGAAACATGCAAACATCGAGGTACGGGGAACCGCTGAGTTAGGTGATCTCTTTCCTCTTTATTATTTCACATTTGACTGCTACCATAAAGAGACTATAGAGCATCTTGTCAAATGGGAACATTTGATTCATTTTCAACCCACCAGACCATAAACTGTTTTCTTTCTCTCCATTTAATGTCAATGCAATGATCTCTGATTCTAAACATGTCCACATTTCTTTCAAGTCTTATCTCTTCCACCCCAGAGATGACTGCACGCGGCTCAGCACCGTACGCCTGTTTGCTTCGCCTTCTATCCCCAAGTGTCTTCCCAGCTTACGCACACTGCCGGTACTGAGAGTCAACCCTCTTCATCTCCCGCTTCATGACTCACAAAGCCCGGTTAACCTTTACCCAGAAAAATGCAAGCCGACGCTGGGCTGCCACCCGTTAAAGGGCATTCCATGCCTTTCTCTGTAGAATAACCCCATAATAATAATTTAGGGGTAAAATGTAGCCTAAGACGAGAATACTGCCGTACTTATGTCTGAGGTGCTTCCCCTTTAAAACACAGGAAACCCTTTTACTACGTTGTATATTCATTCAAGCCAGTCATCCATTACCGCTATGTGATATCTTACCTGCAAGATGTTTACTTTACAAAAGGCCCATTAATAGGTAAAATACCGTCCACGTCTCGAGAACAGGTATCACATGCTTTTCCCACGGTTGTGTCCTCCTTATGCTCACTCAACTCAGCAGGTAACACGATCTGTCACGTCTTCAAGACCTGGATCACATGATCAGTCACTGTAGTTTGGTCAGCTAGGATAGATTTAATGCTGCCATTCCTTCACCTGTCCTCCTACGCTTGCACGGTTTCCTTAACGAGCTCCTCTACATCTGTCCGTCAAGTTCATCTGTATTCATCTGTACTGTTTCTGCACAAAATGATTTTGTGCGGAAACATCTAGCAGCGTGTTATAGGTTGACTTTGAAAGAATGCAAAAACTCCAAACTTCAATGGTTCCCTTTGCACAAATATTTCAATTTGTTTGGGGTTATTAACAATAATTTTTAATAAATGAAGATCAAGTGATTTGGAATGTTAGTCATATAGAGTCAGCTATATAAACAGTATTTGTTGAACCTTTTTTTTCTATTTTCTGGTATTTTGTTGATCAGAAGTCAGTGGATAAATAATAAATAATGCATATATGCATATATATTTCTGTGTTTTGTATATTATGTATAATTTAGTCACTTTTGTCCCACCAGATGACACCCTTTTGCAGCATTTGTAAATTATTGGGGGGGGAATTCCTCCACCAACCTTCCATTGTACTTGAGGTTTGCTCTAAGAACAGGTTTGCGTTGCCCTTGCAGCTAGAGGTGACTTGTGCTTGAAATATTAATATCCTCTCACACATATATATATGCAAATATATTTTCCATGTCTTCTTGGTTAGAGGCGGCGCCACTGCTTTAGAGCATCAGAGCCAGGCCAACAAATGCTACACTAAGTGATGAATTATTGAGTGCTTCATCCCTCTTGTCACTAACACTCACAATTCTCCATGTAGCAGGATCCAGTTTGGGATTTGTTTTGTTCTGTTCTTGTTCCGTCGGAGAAATGGAACACAATCCCACAAAGGATTTATTTGTATTTTCTTCCCCCGCTGGTGTAAATTACCTTTTACTTTCACCTTTTCAGAATGAAGAATGTAACACCATTTTCTCACCTTTAAAGCACATTGGAGCATTAACACTGATTGATGGTGTGTATCAGGTTTCTAAAAATCCATAACTGTCAGCTCTTGACGTTTCATTGACACTCGGATTATTGATCCGGGGATTAAGCCCTGAGACCTGGAAGGCTTCGGTGCTGAAAGCGGAGGCGCTTGTTTTTGGGACAGCTGTGTGATCCTTCGTGAGCTTATTAACACCGGCTGGATGGTGTTGAGTGGTTTACTTCAGTTTATCTTGTTTCGCCAAAATCCCTGCAGTGAGATTTCGGTAGAACCCCATCCATTGGCCTCAAGAGGCATCTGTCCACCTGTTTGTCGGACAGTTAGCGGGATTACACAAAAAGCACTTCATAGATTTTTCCTCTAGCAGGCGTTCCTCTAGAGTGGTTGAACATATGGAAAAGAAGAACCTGTGGTAGGGGGGATTATTCCTAATAAGATCGCAATCACAATTCAGGGCTGAGAAGCTGGAGCGCTAGCATAGCGTAGCACAGGAAGAAAAGGAAGAAACAGGATCGGTAGTTTTTTCATTACTCCTTAAATCAAACCCTTAGGTCACTTAACTTGTATATTCTCTCTTTATACCACATTACTTCTCCGCTGTTTCATGAAAGCCACTCATCTCTCTCCTCGCTGCATGACTGATATGTTGTAGAGCTGCCAGGAGTTAATTAACCTTTTAGAGCCCAGACAGCACATGGTACGTCATCATTTCTCATGTACAGAACAAAGTGCAATATGATAAATAAACTGAATGGTAAAATCATCATAAATTCCTATTCTCGTTTTAGCCAGATCACCCAGAATTGTGAGAACCCATTTCAATTTTTTGGAGTGGGTCCAAAGAAATGGCCGGTTAGAACTCTATCATTATGAGATAGAGCTTTTTTTTTTGTCAACCATTATGTTACATAGAAACTTTTCAGGCTGGTTGAGAATATAACAGAGAAGAAACTTGCCAAATTTCAAAGTTGATACAAATAAAGGGGCGGAGTGAGGACTTTGATTTCCCTTTCTTTAAGGTTATGAGAGTTTTCCACCTGGTATGTATAAACTGAGTGACGGCTCTTCATGGAAACTGATTGGATGGTTAAGCATATCACAAGGAAGCAGCCTTTAAATTTTAAAGTGGATCAGAATTAAGGGGCGGAGTCAGGTCCCTTAATTCTGATTGATACTGGATTTTTTTGTTTAGCATAGCAGTCTGATGGGCATTTTGTTGGAATCTCCTCTAGAGGAAGGGAGATTCATCTCTCACCACAGCGGAATGATTTTCATGGTTTAATGTGAAGACGAACAAACAGAGCTGCCTCTTTCCTTTTATGCCGAGTCCTTCATTTTACCGTTCGGCGATGACTGAATACGTAAATGTTTAAATTGTAAGCATGAATATATCTGAAGAGCCTATAAATGTTACTAAAATTAAAAATCCAATTGGAGCGCTATGGAGCTTTAAATCTTCCTCAAATGAGGCATAACCTTTAACGGGGGAGTTAAAACGGTCTTTGAGCAGACGCAGATGGTCCCGGTCTAAACCCTGGGTCAGTTCGCTGTGAGGTACGCTCATTAGCTCGGACAGCATCTGTTCGCAGAGTTTCAAAGTGCTGACTGCGGTCTTTGTATAGACAGAGCTGCAGCCTCTCTTTTATGACCGGGGTCCACGCTGTCTGCTTTGGCACCAACTCGTCACCGCAGGCCAGCGAGGCTGCAGAGCCCCGTGGGCAGCAGTGAATAGTGCGTTTGTGAACAGGAGCTTGAGTGATAGCAAACTGCTGGGGTCTGCTACTTTTGGCGAGACCTGGATGTGAGGTTTTGCTCACACTGTTGCGGATCATGGCTTTGGTGCTGCTTGGAACATTAAAGGCCAGACATGAGCTGCAGACATTTAGGCTAGTACTGAGGAACTATGAGGTGCTTTAAGGGAGCATGACAAGTTTGCATTTTTTTTTTTGATGACCTTAAGTGGGTTTAAATTTATGTCACTCTTGCCCTGCAGGGCCTGGAAAAACAGAGAGAAGTCTGTTCTGCATCTACAATCTGTGTTTGCCCTTCAGATCAACCATTCTTTATATTGTTGGCATAGCTAGAGGGAGATCAACCAGTGACTCTGGCAAAAATGAAATACAAACAACAAGCTTCAAAACTAATGGATTGAATAATAAAACAAAGTGAAATATTGGCTATGGAGCTGGGGGAGGATCGGCATATCTTTTTATCGTTTTACTCCAAACGTGGCTGATACTTTCAAAAGAACATCATGTTGTATTGATAAAGACTCTAAACTAGTGATTGAGGCCAGACTTTTATTCTGAAAGTTTTTTCTGGGTTATAAATAAAGTTCAAGACACTGAAACTATACAGTTGGGTGAAGGGTATTAAAGCCAAAACAAAAAAGCTTACAAAATTATAAAATTCAACCTTTGAAAGATGTCTGTTCGCAGATGTTTGATTGTTGGTCCACTTGTCTCTAAGCAGGACATTTTCATGACCCTTGAAAGGAAGGTTGAGCATGTGACAAGGAAGAACTCATTAAAGTGGGGTGGATCCATCCTTTTCCTAATAAAGGGGCGGAGTTTGGACTTTGCTTTCACTTTCTTTGACAATGCCAGGTGAGACTGGACAGATATTGATGAAACTACGTAGAAGGGTTGAGACTGCGGTGAAGAAGAATCCACTAGATTTTTGAGTGGATCCATAAAAAGGGTCAGGATTTTTTTCTGCTTGAATATAGAAAGATAAAGCTTTTTTTTAAATTAAAGATTGTACATAAACTACTCAACAGAGTATCATGGGATAGGGTTGAAAGGCGGGTCATCTGCCATAGAAGAAATCATCATGTCTTGTTAAGATGGTTTAACATATGACTGCCATTCAATTTCGGAATCTGGAATTTGCTTTCACTTTCTTTAACAGAAGAAACAGTCCAGGTTCATAGAGTGAAACAGTCCAGGTTCATACAGAGAAACAGTCCAGGTTCATACAGTGAAACAGTCCAGGTTCATACAGAGAAACAGTCCAGGTTCATACAGAGAAACAGTCCAGCTTCATGCAGGTGTTTTAGTTAGAAAATCCAGCGAACCGTAACAATATCTGATACATTTTCCAGCTGATATCAATGTACTGATGAAAGGAGGTTATACAGTATAAAAATCATTCACTTTTTCTTTAAACTTGTTTTAAAATTGTTTTAAAATCAAACCAGTTTTAGATCATCTAGATTTCAGGCTGGTTATAATTTTATGCAATGCAGTTAAGGGTCCTGTAAATATATATTTAAGAATGTAGACCAAGTATATTAACCGCATGAAGATGAGGTGGAATCTCCTCTCCAGAGATGAAGAAGGGAAGAGGTGTTGATCATAGTCATCTGTGGAGCAGTCACAGACCGGCAGGTGTAAAAGAAACAGCAATGGAAATATTGATTTCTTACACTCCAAAAGTGTAAGAAATGACACTTTTGTCATTTTTCAAGGATAGCACTTAAAGTGTGTTCATCCATTCACACTTTTAAAGCTAGCCGTGTAAAAGTGTCAAAGGATCGATAGAATCAGCTCCAAATTTGTGTTATATCCATAACCTCTCGCCAGCAGACATTTCTATCCAAACAGGTTTTGGTCTATAAGCATATTGTGAGTCTTGGAGCTTTTCGGACCAGTCGCTGCTGATGAAGTTGTTGTCTGATTTGTTAAAAGGATTTGACTGGAGGGCAATGTTGTGTCATTTTGAAATTTGTTTAATTATAACCAGTACAAAGGTGGGAAGCAAATAAAGCAGGTTTTTGTGCCCGTGGCTTCGCGTGTAAATGTGAATCCAAGGATAAGAGCTGCGATGCTACGTTGATCCTGCACAGGAAGCAGCGACACCGCTGCATCACTGAACCATGACAGCATCCAAATAAGACCAACCAGCCGCTTTTCATTTAGCTACTCCAGGGCGCTCATGAATCACGGCTGTCACGTAGTTCAGTCGGGAGCATTTGCACGTGGCTTATGTTTTCTTTTTTCAGGGCTTCTCCTTCAAGGCCTAAGGATGCAAAAAGAAAAGCCATGCAATGGGCTATTGGTTGTTTATTTTTACCTCCAGTCCGGTACACAAATATAGCACTTAAAAATGCAAAAAAGAGAAGCTTGTCTGTTGGGTGAACACAAGAGACCTGGACGGTGTTTCCTCCTGCTGTTTTTCTCTCCTCTCAGTCCCTTTTCATCAGAGGACCTCTGAAGACGAGTACGCTAGGAGCTTTCACATTCAGTCCAGAAGAACTGCTGATTGGAGGGTAATTAGTCACTCTGTGTTTGCCGTGAGCAAAGACACACTGATCATCACATCTCACTCCAGCCATGCACAGACTACGCATTAGCAAGCATTTCACTGTTTTCACCGGGACCCGAATCAGTAAGAAATGACGGGTACAGGATTGGACCTGAAATAGTGCGGATCGCTCCAGCTGTACCCCAGTACAAAAGCGTACCGCTGAACATTGATACATTTTTGTACCTTTTTTCTTTTTCTTTTACCCAGATATTAATAGTTTTTCTCTAAATTGAATTAAATAACCAATCATAAGTTTACATATTTCAAGAAAAAACAAAAAAAACCTATGTTTGACATATAAGTATAAAACTCCTTTTCAGAGTTTTTAATTATTTGTGTTGTTCTGCTGGAACTATTTTGACCTTCACACGTTTCATGGCATAAAGCTGTGACAAAATTCTGTGTTTTTTATCTATTTTATTCTATACAATTGGGAAAAAAACCAAAACTACTTCATTTGAATCAGTAATGTATGCCTCTACCTTGATAAAAGTATAATTATGTTCCCTTCACCATCACTGATGATTTGTACCTTTAATCCTAAACAAAGGTCCACAGGAATCACCCTAGGGGCCACTTTTGTACAACATATCCCTATTTCTGTGTGTGTGTGTATGCGGGTTTTTCCAATAATAATAATATTACGATTCCTGCCATTCCAAACCTGGAGTCAACAAAATGATATAGTTTAGATAACCTGTTTAAGAGCTCTGATGAGTTTACAGATGCAGTTGCAGCTCAAATTTGCCCAGATAATTGTAGCATTTTGTACCAATTGGTTGTATTTCTGTATTTTATTGTCTTTTATTGGTGGTTTTATTGGCAGTGGGTTCCTTTCTATTGTCTGTTGTTGTTATTTTACTTTGAGCTCCTGACTGTGAGGCAAGTTTCCCATCTGGGATAATAAATTACCGAGCTGAACTTGTGTTGCCAGAAGCATTAAGGAGGAAATCCAATTGTTATCTGGGTTTTGTTCACTGTCAAATTTGTTTCTGCAGTCTATGTAGTTAATTTATAATGCGAACTGTTCTGGCTTTTACGAGATTTATTGCAGTGTATAGATGTGTTTGGATTAAATGTTGTTGCTGTGTGAATGTTTTGGGTGTCAAATAATTGGTAGCATCATTATTGGAACTTTGGGTCGAATCACTACTCATGTTTAACTAATACAGATTAATGATGTCATTTTCTACAATAGAACCATATTCTCAGTGAAGCTGTTTTTAGATATTTTGAGTGGCAGGCTAACTTAAGCATGATAGAATTATCACTCTAACCAGGGTGACCTGCTGATTATATTAATCACAATTACACTTTTGATTCCAGTGTGCTAGCTCTCTAATGAGCTGCGTCTCAATTCAGGGGCCGCGTCCACCGAAGGTTGTAAGTTTGAAATACTACGACGACTACTACTACTACGACTACTACGATTACTACGATGACTACTACTAATACGACTAACACTACTAATTCAGGCATGGAGTTTTGTGACTCAAGGGTAGGGACAAGAAAATCATGAATCAGACCTTCTCATGTGACCTGGTTTTCCTAAATGTTGTCCCTAAAACGAGGTAGCCCTGATTTAAGACCTAGCTATAGTTTGGCAAATTGTGTTATTTTTTTGATGTATAATGTGTGTAAGATGTTTTATGAGTCCCCATTTTAAACCGAGGCTCTGGCTTGGAGCTCAAATCACAAAAAACAAGTTTTTGCTCGGGGTTATTTATGTGGAGGTGCATCAGACCAGTCAGGGCGTTACTCTCAGCCTCCTTTAAAATGATGCGTGATATGTTATCAGCAGGACACAGCCTTATCCATACACATTTTAATACACACAGAAACCCGGAGAGAAACTTTCAAAGTGAAACCAAGATGAAAAAAAAAAATAAAAAAATCGGTTCATATAGTGAGTTCCGTGACATTTTTTCAAAATAGCAATTTCAGTCCTGCCTTGGCTCATCTCCTGTTTTGATCCTCCTTCAAAGAGTCTCGCGTTGCATGATGGCTGCAGGCTACACCAATTACTCCGCTGTGAGACTCGCAGAGGAGTGAGAAGAAGAAGTGTTAATGAAAATGAGCAACATGGCTTCAATCTCAATGCAGCGCTGATTTATGAAAAAAGTGATCTCTACATGTAAAGTCACCTGGTTTTGCCGCAGAAAGATTATAGCGCGTTTAACATCTATATTTTTAGAGTGTGTTAGCGTGTAACAATTTAAGCGTGTTAACAGCTTTAAGCCTGAGGGTATTTTTTTTTTGTGAGGAATCCTAAATTAATGAGATTGCAGAGAATCCTCTGGTGTTCCTAATATCGGGAGGCTTCAAACCTCTGCTCGTCTTCAAACCTCTGCTCGTCTTCTGAGAAGACATGCAGTCAATATTAGATATCTCCCAGACATCCTATAGGTTTACTGTTTACCCTCCTTTGTCCACAGTCCCTTTGTCCTCTGCATTCTCATTTCCACTTTCACGACGCGGGTTTCCACCCTCAACGCTTTACATCTGTCTCCATCTTTGTCTTTTCCTCGTCTTCCTTTGTGTTGTTCCTGTAGACAAAATGGTCCCTAGGAGGCCGGTTGCATGGATTTTACCACCAGGTTTCTGACTTGTCCTGTCACTGGTGGCCGTGGAGAGCTGTGGGTTTTATTCTGCTTCACTCTCAGAACCTCATCTCATTGATGTCGACCATCATCAGATCATCTTGTCAGAGATTGTTTCATGTAGAAAATCCACAACATTTTGATATTAGTATGACTTTCTTGAGGGGTCTTTCACAATACCACAACTTTCATTTGATTTTGATTTTTGAATACCAAAATTGCAAGCGTCAAACCTCTTGTGGACCGCATCTTCAGCTGTACTTAGGTCCACAAAACAGGTGGACCAAAGTCTTTGAAAAGCACTTTTTTGGTGGGTTTGGCTTATGGACCAATTACATTTATAGGATAAAGCAGGCAAGAACTGAGTCTTCCTCCTAAGAACTGAGGAAACCTCTTGGATGAGAGGTGGAACGTCTTCATTGCACAGGCTTGTTTTTTTTTTTAAAGAAAGTCATAGTGAGTGTTGGTCTTTGTTATATCCAGTATAAAGGAGCGTATGTTGGTGTTAAATGAAGTTTTGGAATCCCCACAGCAAACAGCAGAGTCTCTGGAGGTATCGGCCCTCACAGCTCCAAGAAATGTTGCATTAACATAGAAATCAAACTCTAAAGCCTCTCTCTCTCTCTCTCTCTCTCTCTCTCTCTCTCTCTCTCTCTCTCTCTGACCGATTGAATTAAAAATTCACATATCACTGTAAAGATTGCGGCTTAGCTACCTGCGCTGTTCTGTAATCACTTTCAACCATATGGTTCTTCTCATCTTCATCCCGGTCATTCTCGTGTTTACTCTCAATTTTTAATACCCTCCCTCTGTTGGAAGTATAAAAAGACTCTGATGATCGGATCGAACCCCCTGAGAGCGCCCTCATACCTGGGCGGGTTTACAATATGCTCCCCGTCAGATGCAGAAGGCTCAGCGGTGGAGGAATGCTACGTCCAACTGCTCCTTAATCTTCTTCTATCTTTCTTTGTGTGCATGTGGGACTCTCTTGATGTCTCCATTGTGCGGTGTCAAGAAGGACCGGTGGGGATGGGAGCTCTGTCCCTTTAAACTCCAGAGGGGAAGAGAGAAATAACTTTCAGGAGGCCGTTAATCTTTCTGATTAAAACCAGCTCTGGGACTGGACTGTGTGTGTCGACTGTCACCAGATGGGGGGCTCACAGACAGTTAAAATTAAAACACCTTCCAAATTCCATGGTTACCAGCCCCCCCTCCTCCCAGTCTCAGTGAGCATCACTCGCAGACATACAAACATTACAGAGGAAATGTGCAGGTCTGGATTCTTGGGTGTAAATACCACCCCCGACACGGGCTTATGACATTTTTCCATTTAGCTCTACTTCAAGGAAGATCGTGTTATTTCTCACACGGTTATTTAAACGTCGATTCCCAAAAAAGTTTTGACAGTTTTTCAAGAAATGGCGGCAAATACCAGGAACATTGTAAAATGCCTGCAGCAGCTGGGGAATAAAGTGTTTTTGAATATCTCCATAATTTTAATTGCATGAATCTATTCCCTCTAAGAGTTCACATTTATATGCAACCAGGCTTAGGACAGGTATATCTCAGAAAAAGCCCCCAATCCCCAGCATTGTAAGAGCAATCTCCCTGATTTAAATCCTCAAATTGAATATGGTTATGCCCGTAAAACATCCTTTTTGGAAAAAAGCTCCTTGTAGAGAGTAAAAACCATCTACTGTATTGTTTCATCATCTTCTTCATTTTTCATCTGTTCCCTTTCTGGGTCTCCAAGCGGATCATCAGTGTCCGTCCATGTGCCGGCACCCAGCTGGCTAACAATACCAGGGATGGTATATGTTAACCCGAGGCTCAAACATTTGGAATAAGTTTTACGCCATACCCGCGAAACCCTCCACATTTATCCAGGCTTGGGTCCGGAACTCGAAGTGCATTAGATTGTGACCTCTTTACCAGAATAGAAGCCCCAAATTTGGGCTAAATACGACTAATGTTTAGGAAGTGATGTCAGAAAAACAGCGCAAGACATTATACTCCAAATATGGTCTAAGTCGGATCAACGGTTGAGACGTTATGGCCCAAACCTTTTGGATGTAAAGCTGACCCTAGTGTCGGAAATATACTACCAACATTTTCCAAAAATCAATCCAGCTCTTCCTCGCACTAAGGGCTATGTGGGTATAAAAACAATCTGTAAAACAGTTTTTGAGTTATCGCGTTAACATGAAGGATCTGCAGTGGCATCAGGGACGATACTGGCTAGCTGGATTCTCATGACAAAATAATATACTTTCCCTGTCGTCCTTCGATCAGAGGGCAAGGAGCTCCCGGAGCTCCCGGATCTGATGCTGGATTCAAACACTATTTAAATATCTACATATCAAGGGTTTTGTAAACACATGCGTGGACAAAACAACGGCACGGTGCACTAGACACAACCTCGCGACAGCGTTAATGAGCTCATTCGTCATTTTCTGTGGTTATACTTTATGTTCATGCAGACGGATGAACCCACATAGAGGCAACATAATAAATTACCCCCTGGGGCCAGCACCAGAATCTGGTTTTACACAGATGGTGAAGCTGATGCTTGATAAATGCAAAAACCTTCAGGGTCCAGAACAAAAGTCAGATGAGCATCTGGGCCACTTCTTCCACTGCCGAAGACCCAATCACTGTGGACACACGTCTCACAGCCACAACGCTTTCTGCCTCACATTTCTACATTTAAACGAGACCAGCAGAAAGTTTCTGTTTCCTCGAGTCTGAGCAGCAGTTGCCGATTCCTTCAGCGCCGGCTGACGCCAGACATTTGCTTGAAAACACATTTTGAACAAGTGTCGCTTTTGTGTTTTCTGCTGTTTGCACTGGCTAGCTCCAGGGCAACTGCTGCCTGGAAATGAAATGTGTTCTCAGAGGTGGGAAAGTCCGACTTCATTCCCAGCAGACCAGGCACCGGACTGGGAGCGATGCAGATCAGTCTTGCCCTGTTATCCTCAGTGGGTGAGGATGGGAAGGTAAATAAGTACAGATCCAGTAAGATGACAGCGTACACTCAGTCAGTTACACGTCTAATAGTAAAATGAAAAGGAATTTCCATTAGTAATAACTTCATGAACATTGCAGTGGAAGACAGAAGGGGAACAAATTCACATTTCCTATCATTTTAGCATAGCATAACTTCTTTGATTCCTGCGCAATCGATCATTTGATGTCCCTGATCTCATTTTCATCACCATCTTTTTTGACAACAGAGAAGGTTACTCTCCTGTACCAAACAGTCCTTCTACTTTTTGGTTCGATGTGAAAGGTCATAAGAACATGAGAATCTCAGTTTGCACGACAGCGAGCAATCTCTACAAAAATATTTTGGAACAACATGGCACAATGTGGCATTTAAAATTATGACCCATGGATCCGTGAATGACGATGTTGTCAGAAAAGTTGGGCTCCTGTCCTGCTTTTCTACGTAGTATTCATTCAGGTGTCTGGTTAATAACAGTGTAATTTCCGAGTAATTACACTGTTATTAATGCGTAGTTATTGTTCATTGTCCTTAATATTTCTACAATGAAATACAGCTTTAAGAAAGACTTTATGTTGCAAAACAGCATGATGTCTAGTATGTAAGGCTTAACTATTGTTTTAGTAACGATAGTTCCCAAATCGTTACTAACAATTAGGGAAGGTGCCTCATTACCGGTTTAGTGAACCCCCTGCTGTGTGCTAATATCATGGGAGTAATGGTGGGTGTGGAGTCCAGCCACTATGTGCGCGAGTGAAATGTTTTTGTTTTTTTGGCAGCTGCTATTGTGGCTGATTGCTGAGGCCCCTCAGTCTCGAGGATCGCAACCACATTTCTATTCATGCCCGGGGCGTGTTACTCTAACGCAGAACCATCCCTCCCCTCCTGTGCCGCACACACACACAAAAACATTCAGAGTGGATATCGGTTCCCAGTGGATCCATAAAACCAAGCAGCTAATTGAAACAGTAGATTGATAGTAAACCCAAGTGCTTTGGTACCGGCTTTGGGACATACGGACATTTAGCAATCAGATGTAGTGATCACACTATAGTTAGTGAAAGCACATGGACGGAAACGTGGCCTCCATCTCCAGGGATCCTTTAAATATTCACGGAGCTTACGTTGTGCACTCTCACTGTTGTCGCAGGGGTATTTTTACTCCTTACTGAAGAGTCAGATCTATTTTTACTCCATGATTTCTTGTGAAGGCTGATCAAACAGATTCAGGATGTTTTAGACTTCACTGTGTGGGCCGACTGTAGAACTCTAAAATACAAATACACATCTGCTGTATGCAGCTGAACAACACGGGAGGATCTCACACAAATGTGAGGAGAACATCCAACCTCCACTCAGAAAGAACCCATGGGGATTTGAACCCGGAACCTTCTTGCTGTGTGGCAAAATTGCTAACCAGTGTGCAGCCTGACCAACCTCAAGAATAATATATAAAGCAATGATTTAATACTAAACTATTCAAAACTAGATTTTATAGTTGAAATAATACTAAAATAATCTAAAATAAAAACTAAGATAAATTTAATTTGAAAATTAAATTCCAGGGGCTTTGTATTGACTTTGCATGCACTGTTAAAAATAAATAAATAAATAAAAATAAATAATAATAATAATAATTGTTCACTGGTAAAACAAAATAAAATTAGGTATCGTCGGGTCTAAAATGTTTGTTTACTTAATTAAATTGTGTCACCTGGGAAAAATCATTTCTTAAAATAATAAACAATTCTCTTTTTACAGTGTTTAATATTTGTCTTAAAACGCTAAATTAAACGTATTACGAATTTCTTTTGAGCGCTACCAGTTGAAGTCTTTTTGAATTTTTAAATAATTTTCTTTTACATGTGCTGCATGAAAAACCAGCTTCATATTTGTTGTGAATTGAGAAAGTTACTCCCTATCATAAATCAAAGAAGAACCTCCCAACTTTTTAAGCTATGCCTTTGAAAAGGAAAAAGCTTTTTGTGGTCATAAATTTACCCAGCATCAGTCTCCATGCAGAAATCCTGGAACCTGGAGTTAGCTTTGGTAAATTTTTCTTTTCTATCACCTCCAGAAGCTCCACTTTCCTCTCTCCTTTTTATACTCTGCACTCTGACGATGAAGCGCTTTCAGATATAACCGTTAATAATACATGATTCAGATTCCCCTTTTGGCTGTATTTTTTTCATGCTCTCTCTCTCTCTCTCTCTCTCTCTCTCTCTCTCTCTCTCCCCATGATTCCTCACAAAGTCGTGGTTCTGCCTCTCCTTCTGGGTTTTTTCTGATGTCTTGTTGTGTTCCCGTCTCCATTCATTAACATCTTCCCTCTTTCCTGTTTAGTTTATCTCTTCTCATCTGTGTCCGCCTCGCTTCTCTCAGTTCCGTACGGATGATTGAATTCCGTCGATTCAACTTTGTACATTTGAAATAATTCAATAAAGACACTTTTAATGCTCACTCACTATGTTTAACCCGAGTGTGCTGAGAGATCGTTCTGGTTGAACACCCCTCATCCCTCTCGGGTCACGGCTTTTCGTTTGGTCTGATCTCTGGTGGTTCCTCCTCTCTCCAGCCTATTCGCCATCTTGTTATTATCTTGTTGGGGTTTTATGGAGCTCATAAACAGGATTAGATGATTTAGAAGGTAGCCCTTCTATGCAGCCTAACTAATGCGAGGATGGTGCACCTTTATTCCCGTCCCTCCGTTCTGACTGAACGCAATGGAGGCGTTATACAGGGAATGTGTTGTTCCACCTTTAAGATGGCAGCAGACGCAGCAACAGAGGTGAACTGGACATTTGTTTCAAAGCGGGACAGAAAAGCAGGACGGGGGTCTGATGTTGTGTGGGTCCCATAATCAGAAAACTTTAAAGCAGCCAGTAGCAGTTAAGACGAACAAAATCATCTGAGAATGTTGTCAAATTGGTGAGAGAGCGTAACGCCTGGGGGGCTCCTAACCCTCCAAGCAGAGGACAAGATCACACACGATAGTCCAGTGAGGATACCTGACCTGCTGCATGAAACGCCACACCGATGTATCACCATTGTTTTTTTGCAGAGTAAACAAACAAAGGCGTCAGAAAGGTTCGTGTATGACATCGACTTCTATCTCACTCGGACAGCAGAAACTCGCCGCTGTCATCGTGGGCTCCCCTTTTTACATCATCCCCTGAGTTCAAACGGCTCGACCTGGGATTATTAATGCACACTCGCATGATCCCCCGTCCTCCTCCGCCGAGGCAACTGCAGTTTTAATGATCCGGCCTCTTAATGGGCCGGCGTTCTTTGTCCGTCACATTTGTTTTGCTAATGTCGGATGAATGGAGAGTCTCTCTGGAGATTAAGATAATGCATTCGCGATCATGAGAGGTTCTGTTCGCAGGAGGTTTGCGGGGCCCGGTGGGTGTGTGTTGGCGGGGACCCCTGTCATTTGCGCGTGTCCCCTGCTGGAGGTGAAGGTAATAAAAGTGACTGCAGACATTTGGGTCATTGATTGAGGGCCTGGTGTTCAGCAAGACACGGTCATTTGCCGGCTGTTCCCCGGAGAGCTGGTGGCGATGCGTTCATGTATTCATGGCGTGTGAGAGACACGGCCATGGATTGATGAATGAATTAAAGTCTGCCAGGAATGAGAGGCGAATGTGTTCCTTTGTCTCGACTTATATTTGTTAACTGTTGTTCATTAAAAGGCGTTCCCCTCTCAAATAGACAAAACATTTATAAGATTTATAAATATTTGACTACTGCTGCACGATTTCTCGGATTAGTTGAATTTTAGTTGTTGTAAAAGCAATATTTTTACGATTGTACAACATATTGTATCCAATAACAGATTCTAATTTGGTGACATTATGGTGCTTGGTTTTAGAACTGGTTAGTTCAAAATGGGAGGCGATTTTTCTCAAGTTGGCCTCCTTCTCTCTCGTTGTTGCAGGTTTGAACCACCTCCTGAGCTCAGAGCTGTGCTAAGATTGAATCTTTGCAGGTAAGCAAATTATTTCAATTGGACATACTTTCTATGCTGTACTCTCGTATTCATTATTTTTTTGCATTATTTTTTATCTCTGGCCTTTAGCATTGTCTAGATGTCTGCATATATAATATATAGCCATTATTTATGCACTCAATGACCACAAACTGTGTTGAGTGACTGACACTGACACCATAGCACATGGTTAAACGTATGGAAATGCAGTAAAAGATGTTTTTAGGTGTATATTTTAACATCATAAACATTCTAGGGTTAAGGTTTGCAGTCTTGCTGTTCCTTCTAGATCTCTCCAGGCTAAACAGGTTAGTTGTGCCTCTTGAGATTCAACCCTCAGAAGCTTCTGAGGTCTTGCCGGCGGGAACCCTAACCCTAATTGTGGGATACTGGTTGGTACTGTTGCCTTGAAGCGTGGAAGGTATTGGTCCAAATTCTCCTGAGAACCAGGGTCCTTTTCGCGTTGCGGTTTCATTTTCAGCCCCTCTTTATTGGTACTGCATCTTCTTCCAACGGTCTAAAAACACATTATTTCGGTGAGTGGGTGACCCTAAGTTGCCGGTAGGTGTGAAAGTGACCATAAACAGTCATTTGCCAGTCTATGTGTTGGACCTCTGATGAATGGTTCGATCCACCTCAATATCATACCATCTAAGATGCCCAAGGCTCCAGAACCCAATGACCCTACACTGTGGAAAAAATAATGAAGAATTCAAATAGTATATCACTGTAGCAAGAGCATTCCATCGTAGGTGTGAGATAATATGATAGAAATGGTATATGTTATTGAAATAATGTTGATTTCTTGGTTTAAAAAAGCTTGAAATTATTTTTATTTATTGTCATTTTATGTAATTAACTATTTAACTGTAAAAAGGTTGACAATACATTTATTTTATTCTGTAATTATGTCCCAGAAAAGTGGTGGACTTTATGGAATCGTCACTGTTGCGTCCGCCACCTCATTTCCTTTGTTTGAAAATGGTAACTCAAAAACTATTTCATGCATCATTTTCAAACTTTACAGACAAATAGACCTGAGATTGATCCGACCAAAAGTTTTTGGCCCATCATTTTCTCAACCATTGGTCCAATTTCGATCAAATTTGGATGCATATGAATCGACTCAAGCCGATTTAACGTGAATATATCATATTTTACTCCAATAGTTTATATTTCACTTTCCTTTCCTACGTCCATCTGTTCTTTACACCTAGTATTAGTGACCAGATGTAAAGAAAACTGAAGAGGGACATAGTTTGTCAGTATTTTTAAAAGACTGTTCTATTAGTGGAGGACCAGAAGTCAGTCAACCACCAGCATATGTTTCTCGTATTATACATGTATAAGCAAATGTAAACATACTAAAAATCTAAAAATTACTCCAACCTATATTCAAACAACACACTTGTCCACACCCGGAGAAGTGTGAGGATGTCAGAACCAACATATGTCATATTTTATAACCACACTGGGGGAATAAGAGCAGCATGTCCTGGCATTACATCCTGCTGTCCTGCTGCTGAACACAACCACACACACACACACACACACACACACACACACACACACAGAGACACAGAGAGAGGAGGAAAACAGCACACAAACACTATATAACTCGTTCATTGAGAATATAAAGAACTGTTTGCACTTTCACTTCACAATTTCTACCTATTTATAGCAAAAATGTTGCTTTAGACCAAAAATGTATCGACTGATTTGATCTACAGTAAAGCTGCAGGACTTATACAAGCAGCATTGACACATCGTCTTCATCAAAGGTTCCCTTGGAGTTGTAGACCTCAGGTTCACACCACTCCATCATCATCGTGGACAGATGATGGAAACAATGCTGAGTTTGATAATCCATTTATTTGGACTAAAATACACTGCAACAAATGCAAAGTAAGATTTTCTTTGTTACCGACCAGATGAGAACATTTAAGGAACACACAGAAGATAAGAGCCATCATGATATGTGCGAAAAATAGCCATAACATTATAACCACTGACAGGTTAAGTTAATAATGTTAGTTATCTCATTACAGAGACATCTTTCAGCGGGTCGTATATAATAGACAGCAGGTGCCCAAAGATCATTAATGTGCATTGGCAAACAAAGGCTAGCCCGTATTGTCTGATCCAACAGAAAAGCTGCCGTGGCACATATTGCTGAAAAAGTTAATGTTTGTTCTGATAATAAAATATCTGTAGATCACAGCTTACCGTGTGTGGGGCTGTGAAGCCGCAGACCCGGTCCCAGTGCCCATGCTGAGCACTGTCCACTGCTGAAGGCACTTACAATGGGTATGTCAGCATCAGAACTGGACCTCAGAGGGGGCCTAATCTGTTGAATCACATTTTCTTTCTTATCGCATTCATGGGCCGGTGCATTTGTATCACTTTCCTAGAGAAGGGAGGGCAACCAGGGGACCCTGGGAAGAAGGCAGTGTGATGTTTTGGATAAGGTTCTGCTGGGAAGTTATTCACGGACCCATCATGGAAACGGTATTTCCTAAAGGCTCCGGCCTCTCTCAGCTGGATAACCCACCCTGCCCCACTGCAAAAAAAAAAAATTGCTCAGGAATGGTTTGAGAAACACAAAAACTAGCTCACAGTGTTGACTTACCATCTAAATTCTACAGATCTCAATGCCACATGCAACAACACACACCTTCTTTTGGAGTCCATGCCTCTATGGGTAGAAGAAATGCACATACAAAATATTAGAAAAGTGGTTATAATGTTGTGGCTAATCAGTGTATATGTCAGTAGGGGGACTGACCTCTTAAGGAGAGAAGGCACTAGAATGACTCATCCTCCCTTTACGGTCAGCGCTACCCGATTGGCCTCCTGACGGCACTTTACTGTACTTCACTGATGTCTTGAGTCATTATGACATCACTTTATGGAGAAGTGGTTTAAATTCAGTTATTTTGGGTCATGATGATGCATCTGTCCTCTCTGTACCCAGTCTATCTCCTCCCCCTGCTTCCCCGCCGCTCCTCCTCCATCCCTCTCCATGTGAGTAATCCCGATGAACAGATGGACGTAGGAGAGAAATACCAGCTTGTTGCGCCGCTAGAACACCGTCAATCGGTCCCCTCCCCCGTCTCCCACCTCCTGCACTCCTCCCATCCCATCCCGCTTCTTCCTCTCCTGTCTGCTCAGGAGACAGGAGGCTCTACCCCAATAATTGCCTCCTGATGCTACTTTTACCTCCGACCTTATATTTGCTCCTCTTGCCACGCTGGTTCACTGTTACCACTTAGTACCGGCTGGTTTGTCGTACTTTCACGCTCCAATTTTCCCATTTCAACAAAAACGTTTTTGGCCCTTTAACCATCTCTAAATATAGCATCAAAGGGCCAAGCCTCTTCTGATGGATGAGATCGACCAACTTCGATCAATGCGATCAGATGTGGAATCGTTAAGATGCGGAGGCCATAAAAACGCCAGCAATTTTGTCCCGAGGGGAACGATGGCACACACACTTCAACAGAGACACACTAACTCATGTCATGTTCAGCCCGGCGTCACGCACCAAGGCCACGTGCAACTATCTGCTCATCAATATCAACCAGCTCGTAATAGCGCCAGGAATACCAATGAGGTTAGTCTCATTTACCAGCCCAGCTGGATTTATGTGCCAGGATGAGACTGGCCGTCCATCACAGGATGTTTTTACCGACACGTGTGTTCTTCTTTTCTGATACAAATGTTAACAATCAGTTCATATATGATATATATCAAAGGACGATACTGCTGTTTGTACGGTCTAGCCCATGCTGCACTACATTTTTACATACATTCAAGAAAAAAAAGATAGTATTAAGACCTATGAGCTAAACATGGAAACATGCATCCTTAAAAAATAATTAAATAATATTTATTTATTTTTTATTTCATTTTACCTTATTTTAAATTTGAGTTAATTTTTTTTTACTTTCATCCCCAAATTTTGTATTTGTCTATGTATTTTTATGAATTAATTTATTTGTTTGTTTGTCAGGTATTCCTAATTTTTACATATTTATTTCTATGTATTTATTATTTCCATATTTAAATCTAGCTTATTTGATCCTAGTAGTACCATAACTTTTTATTTATTTGACTTTTGTTTCTTTATTTACGGTCAATAGTTCTTTTTAAAAAAAAATGTTTTAATCGATTTATACCGTAATGCCTGTTTCTAATGAAAAAATAAAACGGTAAAGATTATTTTTTTTCAAAAACAATAGGTAGCTTATACTAGGATGCAGGATACTGGACAGATTTCTATGTTAAATTAAAATATTGAGCTGGGCATACTAAATTCTTAGATTGGTGACATTAATAATTACATTTATTGAATAAGATATATGTCAGTAACCAAAACGAGGGAAATACATGGAATATTAGGAATAACTGCCACAGGAGAGGATGATAAACTGAGTCAATGAAAGTGAAAAAGGTGCATTTCCTGAACTAATTAAGGAAGCATACAGTATATTGTATATATATCCGACATCGGCTCAATTCAGTGAGATTCTTACTGTTTCCTCGGTAAGTATTTTGTTTCAGTTTAACCGGTGGGATTTATAACTCCCATTCCTGAATATCCACTAGAAACCATAAATGACATTCAACCACTATTGACCACATTCTAAATAAAACATGTTTGTTTCTATGTCCTTACACTAGTTGTAATGATTTCATAGGTGAAACACAGCCACACACTCATGCAGCCGCACACAGACTCACACAGAACGTCACAGTCAGCATGACTCGGCGCTCGCTGAGCCCGTGACCTCTGAGATGACCTTGGAGGGTTGAGACCTGCACCTACTAAGTAAAGCTCTCGGACAGCATTAGAAAACGCACTGCCTCGTTCACATGGGAATTTAACCAACACCTAACCATTCCCCCTGCAGCGGTAGGCTTGGCAAAATATGTGCAATTCTCCAAATATAACAGCGCTATAATTGGACGCCAGATGAAGTGGATTCTTCTGGCTGCTCTCAGTAATGACTTCTGATGAGTCACACATGGATGAATCCGGCGCTTTGATTTACAGCAATTATCGTTTTCAAGGCTTTCCAGTTCAGCCCTTTGTGCATAGTTTAACAAAACACCATTTTAGAGTGCATATATTAAGCACTGATCAGTCATAACACTATTACCACTGTAAGGTGAAGCCCTAATAACGTTGATTATCTCGTTACGGTGGCTCCTGTCAGAGGGTGGGATATATAAGGCAACAAAAGAACATCTTGTCTTCAAAGCTGACATGTTGGAACCAAGCGTAAGGATCTGAGCTACTTTGATAAGAGAGAAATGGTGTTAACTCGATGTCTGGGAACTAAGTACCTACCAGAGTGGTTTAAAGAGGGACAGCGGGTAAACCGGTGATTGGGTCACGGACGCACTAGGCTCATTGATGCATTTGGGGAGTGGAGACCAGCCCAAGTTGTCCGAATCCCACAAAAGAGACACTGTAGAATAAATTGCCAAAAAAAATTAACAACCTAACCTACCTAACCAACTACCTAATCTTCCACCCACCCATCATCCTATCTATTTATTTGCCTACATACTTAACTACCTCCCCTCCCCTACCTACCTACCTAATCACTCACTCACCATCCTCCCACCTACCTACATTACCACCTACTTATCTGCCTAATCATCTACCCACCCATCCTCCCACCTACCTACCTAATCATCCACCCACCCATCATCCTACCTATCCATTCAACTACCTACCTACCTACCTACCTATCCACCCATCTACCTAATCATCCACCATTCAACACATTCACTGTTTGATTTGAAAATAGAGCTCACTGTTTTGTAAAAGCCTTTCTCACAAGACGATGGCGGTCCTTTATCGAGCTGCAGGTGTGTCCCGTTTTCTTCACTCTGTCCCCGTAACGTGCCTGGAGCAAAACCGATTATTACGCAGCACAATGGAATTGCGGCTGCTCACATTTTTGAAGAGAAAAAAAAGAAAGATGGGAACAGGAAAGAACAGTAAGAAAAGCCTTTTCTTGTAATGGTCCAGCTATTCACGTCAGACATTAAAGAGTGTAGAGTGATATCAGTTTCTCTTTCACTTAATCTGTTTTAGAAATAGGCTCGTCCTCTACGTCCTTAACTGCACTTAAACTTAAGTTGAATACTTTAAATTTCACATTTGGTCAAACATAACGTCGTTATATGTCGTGTTGAGGGAAAGCAAGTTAAATTTGTATTTTAAGACATATTACGCACTACACCTTTAGTATTAGAGGTGATTATTTCTGTTGTGCTACATACGGTATTGATAACGGACAGACACACAAAGATAAAATACCAATTAATCTTCTCCTAATAAAAAATACAATAATAAAATAAAAAGTTAATCTAATGGAGCCAATGTTAAAAGCATCTGAAGTTGTGTACAATGTAGTGTGTAGAAACCATAAAAAATACATTGAGTCGAGCTGCCGGAGCCCACGCACATCAACATGTCGCAAGGAAGAAAAATAAAGATCTAACCACTGGAGGAACTATTTCTCGATTTGTCTTATACACACACTGTAGGTAGAAACTTCAACCTGCTGACAGGAAGTCTAAATAGCCTACGTTAAACACTAACATGTCATACTCTAAATTTTGAAAATAAATTGTGATTTGAGTAATTAGATATTCACTTATGCAGATGACGCTGCCCTTTTCCTGAAATTAAAGCAATATTTTGGACAAAACGTGAAAAACCACATACATATGTTTGCTTCTGCCGACTCTCTTATGCCATAAAGATTTGTACCCCAAACTGCTTCCAGATCTTTAAATGATGTAGGTGTCACCTTTTGCCCTAGAAAGACATTGCCATTTCAGCACTATCCCAGCGGTAAACAACACGAAGGACAAAAGCCCCCGTGGGACGGTTGTAGGGGTGTGGGTGGGATGGTGGGCGGGGCTGCATAGCCTGCTGAGCATCAGCACTTCACAAAGCCTCAGAGAAAAGCAGGCGCTGGGGGATTCTGCGTATGGTGCTAGAAAAACTGACCCCAGAGAGGGAAGCCCCTATATGTGTGTGTGTGCCTGTGCGTGTGTGCATGTGTGTGTGCGTGCATGTGTTGGTGTATGAGGCTGTGATAGTTTGCTCCGATTAGATGTTAGGTGGCTGTGTTTGTTCCGGTTTGCGGGCTATTGGAGACAGAGAGGTTTGCATTTCTGCCCTTTCACTGTTAATAAGTGGGGTTTAGTTTAGTGAAAGCGACTCTTACAATGACTTCTAATGCAGCGGGTAGTTTGCGATGATGTCAGCATTAAGCGGGACAAGGAAACGTGGCTGAAGTGGTTATGGGCAACGAGTGGCTGCTGGGTGGCATGTGTATTTTTTGCATTGTTGTGTAAAATGCAATCAAGTGTGCGAACTGATCCAGGCTATATTTGGAGCCTGCTTTGTTAGGATTTCAGGAAATAAAACCACACCAGTAATTCAAGTATGCTGTGACCTCACCCTCAGGAGTAGTCATTGTTTTGTTTTTTTTACAGTGGATTCCACACTTCCCCTCCGCATTCACTGGTGTCCAGTATTCCTTAGCAGAAAATGCACCTTTTATAACATTCTTCACTTTGGCGCTTCTGCATTGTTCTAATCCCTCGTATAATATCTCCCCTTCCCCTCCAACAAGGTGAAGAAAGTGTAACATTACCCACCTATTGTCCTCACACAAATGCGATTGAGAAAATAATACTTAACTTTGTAAAAAGATATGAAACACACATGAATAGCGGCTCATCTATCGAAGCGGATCATTGAGGCAATTCTTCTCCTCGTTTTCAGTTTTGATCAAAAGCTAGAGTCAGGGTTTCGTTCCATTGAGTCATTTTCTCTCCTTACAAAGGGCTTTGTTCATGGCAGACGAGTCGTTTGATGAAGGTCGGTCAAAGAGGGAGAGAGGAAGAGCAGCTTGCCTGAAAAATCGAATCGACAGAAACTGAGACAATGGGATACGGATGGAGTTTTCTTCTCTGATCAGCCCCTTCTTTATTTGTTTACACAAACGGCAGATGTGTTAGCTCGTCTTTCTGTCCCTCATGGTGTCGAATATGTCTGTCTGACACCCTCTGGCATTGATCTCTGTTTTTATCCCTCCCCGGCTGACGCCAGAGTTAACTCATTTTATTCAACCCTGACCTGTGAGGGCTTTATAGGTTTTGCCGATGCAAACATATCTAAAGCTGGGCATACACTGTATGATTTCAGCCAGTTTTTCACTTAATATTTGGGCCGCACAACTAATTTTAGAGTTGGGCCAAATTCAGGACACATTGTGCGCCCTGTGCCGTGCAGCAGATGGTGGTGGGAGGATCAATCAGCAGTTCCAGGACAACTATCGGATGAATTTCGGACATGTCGTAAATTTTGGTCGGCCATCGTCAGGCCTTTCGCAGAGCTGAAGCAGATCCAAAAGAGTCAATTCCAGGAGGTCAGCGCCTTATTTCTCACTGCCCCTGCACCAAGTTGTATACGGAGCATCTGTGTTACCATGACGACACAATGTGTCCTGTGGATAGTAACTAACAACTAGTTATAAACTAAGAAGTGCTTTTTACGGCTGGTGGCAGCTGTCAGATGTCAGAGCGGTGCTAGCTATAGTAACACGTAGCAAGCTAACCACCTATCCTCTCCGCAAAATGGATCGGCCATACTGTCTACGCAATCCCAGCGAACTACGTGTCAAGATATGCCGATGTCTCTTATTTTTTTAGAGGTTTCAGCTCACATGATGACAAAAATTACCAATGCAGACTGTTTCTGTCTTCTTAGCATGTTGCTAGCAAACAAACTTCTTCCTGCATTGGAGCTTTCAAACAAATCCTTACTGAAAATTGGCACCAGCCATATGCCATTGTGGTATTTGACAATTATTTCATCATTTAACACGCATACTGAACCCCAAAACATGCCACGTGGGGTTAGGGGTTAGGTTGCAAATTGTCATGAACAATTTCAAACAAGAGTTGAAGTGAGGGCGAGAACTAGAGTTATGTAACCTACTCAAGGTCATTTGGGGTCGACATTAGCAAAAGGTGAAGTGCTAAGATCCAGTAGGATTGAATAAGTAACAAATAACCCTGTCCCTTTCGAAGACAGTGATGGTTAGGGCAAGGAGTTGGGTACTGAACTCATACATTCAAATAAAACAGTCACATTAGATTCCAATCACTGGCCAGGTAAAGAGAGAGAGAGCAAGATTAAGGTTTCGTTTTGAAATCCATGAACGATCCTTCATTTCATGAAGGCGACAAAATGTTAGAAGCATTGTTCAATCAAGTGTACCGATGTAAGAGTTAAAGATTTTCAAAATAAGTGCCTCTGGCAAACCAGAACTCCATTATCCTGCGAAATATCAAAAATATTGGCTTAAACCCCAGCTGATATAACAAACTCACTCTTTATCGAAATAGAAAATTACGATCGTCAATCTGGTGTTCTGCTGCTTCAGGGGGCAAAGAAAACACTCTAAAAACACTGTTTTTAGAGGGGGCTCTAAAAACACGGTGGAGATTACTCTCCAAATACGTTATATAAAAAAAAGGTACTGTTCCCTGCCTGAATGTAAGCACCTAATTCTCACTCACGATTGTGGGATTGGTTTTCAGAATACTTGAATAAGTTCTTAACTTTTCACCGCAGGCAGAGGTCACATAAAGGCTTTTAAGGGTATCCTTAGAAATAGTCTTTGTATTCATTTGAAGGAGGTTCCTGTATTTTTGTTTTCTACTCACTTCCCTTTCAGAGAATGTGACCTCTTCCCAACTGCAGACAGGATTATTTTTCCATTTAGTTTTTGTCATAGAAGTTGAGTCTACTCTCTCAGTCTACTCTCTCAAATGTCACTGGGGCACTAAAAGTGGCTTCACATTGAGGCTGAAGTTCCCCTCGGAGCTCCTATTCCAGTGACCTGGTTACCGGAGACCACCGGATCTCAGCTCAGTCGGGTTGGTGCGCTGTGGTAGCTGGATGTCTACCCAAAGGCGTGAGAAAGTATAAGTGAAGTTAAAATTTGATTTCTCCCCTGACTGCCAGATCTACCATACGTTCGCCTTGCATCAGTCCTTTGTTGGCGAGTCGTAATCTGTCTATGAGAGAACAATCATTCCAGTCCAGTCTGCCTGTAAGCGGTCCATCATCTCAGAAATGTCTCTGCCGATGTGATCTGATGTGACTGCAGATGACTGGGTTTTCATCCCCCCTTCTGGTTCTCCTCCGGCTTTCCTTTTCCTCCCTCTCTCTCATCTGTCAGGCCTCTGAGGGACTGAAGGCTGCAGCGACCAACTTAGCATGTAGCTTCAGGGTGTGCAGACTGAGAGGCAGCAGAACTGCTGGGCTTGTGTCAAGAGGATTCACATCACTCTTCGTGGTTAGGAATGGTTGAGCACAGAGTGTTACTATCTCTTAAAATAACCTCCGAACTCTACTGAAGATACACTGTTCATGGTAATTATGTCACCGCAAAGTCAGGGGTATTACGGAATCTTCATCGTCGCCGACACGGATCCTCAGATCCTCTGTGTTAACCCGATAAATCAAAAACTATCACATGGATCATTTTCAAATTTTATACCAACATAGAACTTAAGGTGAGGAAGGACCGGATTGATTTGGAAATTTCGCTCGCATGTTTACAACACTAGGAGGAGCTTTGTGTCCATTTACTGGGCCATAATTTCTCTACTGGTCCGATTTAGTCAAAATTTGGTGTAAATGAATCGAACATCTTCAACTCTCTGCGTTATAAAAGAAATCCTGGCCATCCCCAGCATGAAAGCAATGAGAATTATGGACTCAAAAATGACTGAAGAACCTTTTGAATACCATTTCAGAAATTTCACAATAGAGCTGATCGGATGAAAGAAGGGAGAATGTGTGGAAATGTAAAGGATTAGTCTGTCCTTTCAAGGACACACTGGACCAGTGGATGTCAGGAACTATCATCCAATGAAATGTCCTTTCAAAACATCCACTGAACTCTTCCTGTCGTGTTCTTTGCAGATGCTCCAAATATTAACAATCGACAGGTTAACACTTTTGGTTTGACAACCAGACTAAACCATGATGAAATAAATGACTCAAGGAAAGGAGGGAAGACAGGAAATATACAGAAAGTAAGAGACAAGCAGAGAGGGGCGAGGACAAAAAGGCCTCTGGGCTTTGACCTCTGAGTCAGGGAAGAGAGGAACGAGTCGGATGAGTGATGACCTGCCCATGAGCAAACATCCTCACACTTCTCTTCCTCCCAGTCCTCTTCATCTTTGGGCTTTTTGTCTGTGGCATGAGAAGACGAATCGCGGTTAATAGTTTTCTGCTTCACGATGAATGTGAGGCATTATGCGGGGCTTTGTGACGTCACACGTGACGATATCTCCAGTTTGAGGTATTTGAGGATACCTTTAAGTCGTTAACCGATATTCACAACAAAATTATGACTGTCCTTATTCCAGCTTGAGATATCTCTAACGTCATTTTGGCTAGTCATGAATCCACAACATCATTCTGATTTTGTTAGATGTTGATTAAAATGATCTAAAAAAGAACTATGTGGATATGTTGAATTTCCAGACCAGTCAGAATCGTAATGTGGATATCTGCAGGTTGAATTACTACCGTATATTTGCAGTTATCCGCAATGTATATGCGATGTTATAGATACAGTATATAAGTAGAGTTTTGAGATGCTAACCTGTAAATACAGATATCATGAATTAGAGTTTAGACTAGGCGAAATGACGCCGCAGATATCAGTATCAATGAATTTATAGTTCGGCCAATAAATGATAAAAAGGTATTGCCATAAATATCTTACATCCATACTGTGGCTGTTTACGCTTTGTTGAGTCACATGACTCGGCTGAAAAGGCTGTTGTCATAGCTTTTAAATACTCTGTATTTGTGTCATCTCCTTTTTCTAGTTTCATTCAATTTCAGTGTGAAGTTAGTTTTATTTTCAGAGCTTGAGGGGAATTTGTAAATGTCACGCATCTCGTTCAGCGTACTTCCAAAAGTCTTTTCTTTTTATCATATTCTTATATTTTTCTTCCACTAACTGCTAGAGTTTGGCACCTGGGCACGAGTGTGTCAAGTTATATTCGCAACGTCAGCGTTTTTGTTTGTATTTACTCTAAGGTATTTAGTGGCGCTTTTATAGAATCGGCTTATTTTCACTTCACACAAATTAATATAAACAAGCATAAAAAACTGTGTCGTATATTACGGAACTGAATTACATCAAATCATTTCTTTATCTCTAAAGAAGTCGTTCCTAAATGACTTGATCACGCCTCATGTTAAAAATTTAAAGTCGTTTACCAAGTTTTTTGAATGTTTTACAGTAAATTTCTGTTTAATTAAAAGCCACATATAATTTCTTACAGTGAAGTCTTCCTCTGTCCAACAGTCACACGTTTATCACAAAATGTCAGATATCGACTGACCTACATACTGACGTACCTGGAGCTTACTCAAATATTCATGGTCTTCAGAATTCCAGATCCAAATGTAAAGTGCATTATAAATTAAATGTATTATTATTATTATTAACTGCTTGGGATTCACTTTAAAGACGAATATCAGTGACGGAACTGATTTTGTCCACATCACTCTTCCCCCAGGCCGCCCATTTAACCCTCCTCTCCCTCTGTGGTCTCTTGAATGCGTTCTTCATTGCTGCCCATTTGCACATTCTGGTCATCAATTTCTATCATTCATTAGCGTTTAGACAAGAGTCCCACTCAGAAGCGTTCACACCAGGTGAGTGGGCTTCGCTGCGTCTCTCTCTGGGATGAAATGGCCTGAGGTCCAGTACAACTCATAGATTTGTCAATGCAGGGGGCGGGGGGCATTCCTGCTGCAGCTGCAGGGGCCATTATTGGAATTCATCTGGAGATTAATTACATTACCTTCACATGATATGGCAATGCCTCTTTCCCAATGAGATAAGAAGATTTAGCATATGTGGCCAGCATTTCATAGTGTTGCTCGCTCTCTCTCTCTCTTTCTCTCTCTCTCTCTCTTCTCTCTTCCCCCACCCCCATTAACTAGTGAGAGTAATGTTGGCGTAATTAGCCATGTCTTGGGGGTGTATTAGCTCACACACTCTGCCTAGCTCAGCTGGATAAAAATCTGACACACTGCTTGTCCTGTGTTTGTGTGTTTGTGTGTGTGTGTGTGTTTGTGTTCATTACTGAACACTCCTGGTGTCATCTTTCCTCTCCAGAAGAGTTGGGAATCAACAGAACAGGCCGGATTCTTATAGTGAGCTTGATAATTTCACCTTTAGACTCCTGTGAGCCCCCCCCCCCATCCCTTTACCCCCGTGTATTTGTGTTTATGTGCGTATTTTGTGTACCCACGGATGTGTGTTGTGTCTATGATATACGTGCAAAGATGCGTGTTGTAGTCACGAATAATGAGGACAGCAGGATGGATGAGTCATTTACATGACAGCAGCACGCCGCTCACGATCCATCTCAATCCGACGGGAGTCACCAGCAGTCGACTTATCATTCAACGCAGCTCACGCAATCAAAGGAAAAAGTCAATTTCAGCAAATCATTCAGTGTAGAATGTAGAATTTATCTAGTTTTTCCTTGAATAAAATGAAATATCAATATTAGTAAAGCTGAAATCTTATATATATACACAGTTATAAGCAAAATGATCGTACAGGAAATAGTTTAGATTTTTTTAAATTCAACAAATCAAGTCAAATAGACTTACAATAGTTTAGTTGCATTAACCGTGTTGAAATGAGCTACTAAACCGTTTTTGTGTGACTTGGTTTACGAAAAAAACAGCAGAAAAATGGAAAAATACATTTAACCAGGAAACCCAAGATACAATGGTGGTTGAATAAGTATTCATCAATCAGCCAAAGCTTTAAAACTACCTGACTAATATTGTTGAGCCCCCCCCCCCCTTCGCCACATCAGTGATGTATTGTATGTTCTGACCCCCCTCTATCAGAACCAGCTACAGTTGCTTTTCTGTGGGATCAAACATCAATGACCTCTGGGTGCCTTTGATCTTTTTTTAAAATTGTGTCACGAGTGGAAATCATTTTTGTTAATCCCCAACGATTCTCTTTTTACAGTGTCTAATATTTGCACCAATAATAAACAAATATTTATTATTACTTTATATTCTAGGTTTTTTGAATGTAACACCATGAACAAACGCCTTCCTGTTCTACCTCCTTCAAAAGCCTCCATCATCGCTCCCTTACACAAACATACACCCCCATACACACCATACAGGACTGCTCCATTAAGACCGTCGACAATACACATGTGCAATAATAGTATCCTATTTATTTTGTATAGCTTTTTCCTTTTAAAAAAAAAAAACTATTTACTGCACTGAGTAAACTTTAGGTACAATACGTTATGCTGCCCTATTTTCTTTAGCGTTTCCGAGCCAATGCAACATTATTTCGTTCTGATGAACACTGTATGGTGTAAATTTGAATGAGAAATAAGGTCTATGTCTATCGACTTCACGACTAAATGTTCACTTACTGTCTAGTACACGCCACCCACTGACAGCTGCCATAAGGCCTGCCGGTGGTTGTAATGTTATGTCTGATCGATTGTGTCGAGGACAGACACTCCAAAATCCAAAATATATGCAGGGGAGAATCTGTATACCATCGGTAAAGCCATATGATAGAAATTGGCAAAACAATTTAATGCTGGCTAACGTATACACACACACACATACATGCACACACACACATACATGCACACTAACACAAACACGTGCACAAACACATGCACACACACACATACACACAAACACACTAACAAACTACAAACAAACTCACACACATGCAGACACTCACATACACACAAACATACACACACACACAGAGCCACACGTACACACACAATTACACACCCACACAAACATACACATACACAAACATACACAGAGCCACACACAAACACACACATGCAAAAACACACACACAAACATACACTTACACATGTTTGTGTGTGTCAACTCCCTGACAGTCACGTAAAACCCTGTCAGGGAGTTTACGTGACTCCCTGACAGGGTTGCCTCCACTGATGCTGCGCGTGTGTGCGCGCACGTGCCAATCCCCTGCACGGCCGTATCTGCCGCAGAGCTCTGGTTTCTTCCAGAAGACTTCCCTCACATGCCGTCTCATGACGTCATCAGGCGAACACGTGGTCGCCGGAGCGTCTCAGTGGACGCTCTGATCCTCCGCGGCTATCCGCTCCTAGCTGGGTCCGAATATAACGTGTCGTCTCGGACGCTTAAGTTGTTTAAGTCAGGAGATGAGAAATCAAGTTTGTTTTGACGTGTCCTCGTCCTTTTGGCAGGATGACAAGGAAACCAAACCACGAGCCTCTTCTGATGCACCACTTACACACCCTGGAGTTAAGACGTTAAGCTGCGAGAAGCAGACAAACCTTCAATTGTGGGTCTGACTTCATCGTCTGTGTATCTACATATTTCACCATAATGGACTAATCTCGTGTAAAAATGTCAAAGTGTGTTTGGACACCTGCAGTGGTGTGAAGAAATATTCTGCCCCCTCCTGGCTTCTTCTATTTATGGTCATATAATTAAACAATTGCACGTCAAAGCAAGGCCCCTTGCTTTGATGACACTAACTGCAGCTTTTGAATGATAATCATGTTTATTGAACGAAAAAGATGATTTAATAGCAATTAAGTCTTTGTAAAAAAAAGAAGAAAAAAATACAAATTTTACATTTCTACAAATTTAAAACTAGAGAAGATACGGAACTATAGTGAACTTTCCCAGAAGTGTTAAAATAAATCACAAAATATTCAAAGAAAGGCTTTTATAACATCAGTAAAGGTCAGAGTTCATGGCTCCATTTTTCACCTGTGAGAGACAGCCGAGGAGAAAGGCTCTGCTAAATCTTCTCTCGACACACCTGACCTTCAGAGCTTCTCAGAAAAGTACGCGATGCAGACCAGAAGAGAAGAATCCAATACTTTGTCACAGCAATGTATTTTCAGACTACATGTGCGACAGTTTTGGTGAACATTACGTCCCCAAAAAGTCGATTTATTACAGAATCATCATCGCCGCCACTGCAGATCCTTCTTCTTAATGCGATAACTCAAAACATTTTCAGTGGAATTATTAAGTATATTCCCACATAGACCTTTGCGTGAGGAAGAAGTGGATTGATTATTTTGGAAAGGTTGGTTTTATATTTCCAACACAAGGGGGAGCTTTTTCCCCAGAATTTGATTTAGTCCAAATGTAACTATAACTGAATTTGTTGAGGCTTATCTTGTATATATCATATTTTACTCCAATAGTTCACATTTTACTCACTAGGGGAAGTTTTTTACAAACCCCGCCCCCTGTTTTTTGGACATACCTTCCCAGTCATTGCTCCAGTTTACTCCAAGTATGTTGCATATAAATTGACTTGAGGAGATCTGTCTAGCATAAATCATATTTGACACTAATAGATCATATTTTATTCTAAAAGTTCAGATTTTATTTGCGGAGAAAACAGCTTCTCGTCCGTAATTTCTCAACCAGTAGTCCAATTTTTTTCCAAATTTAGACCAGACAAAGAAAATCTTCGCATTTTGCTGACTTCATAGAAAAAACAGTGAGGTTGAGTAAAAATGGACATTTGAGGTTATTAATGAGTCAAATTTAATTTGAGTAATTCAATCAGGGGGATCGCTTGTACAAAGCAGGGGATTGGAGGGTTTTCGGGAATATACCCTTTCTGTCAGGGACAACGGCGTAGGCCTAGTTAAGCATAAATAAAGGGCTTAATATTATATTTAATGGCCTGTGTACTAACATTTCCTTCCTTCTTTCCTTTTTGCGCCTCTCTGTAGAGTGGATCCAGACTCCGCCGCGTCGTTGACCGGGTTTCCATGGTGACACACGCAGCCATGGACAGGAACAGAAAGTGGCGGGTGGGCCTCAGAGCTGTGCTATTAATAGTCTTGAGTCAGGTGACTTCCTCGCTGGACGTGCCCCTTGATCGTAAGTATCCGCCTAATCAATATCCCAATTAGGATGATTACAAAAACAGCCCTTTGAAAGAAAAAAACAAACAAATACTAAACTGTAACATACTGAAGAATATTAAAGAAACTTAAGGAGACTTAGATATAGATGCCGACAACTGAGGAGCAATTTATCCCTTTACCTTCCTTTGAAGGCTTTGCATGTTTCAGCATGGAAACCAGTTTTCAGCTGGAACGCAACATCTTTTTTAATTTCTTCAACTACTTTTCCTGCATTGTTTGAGCCTGTCTTAAGGAACCGATGCCATACAAGCTTCAGCGAAGAATACAAATCCTAGTCAGGCTCAAAAAAGTGCTTAAAAGTACTTGAACTATTTCACCTGAACCTGTGGTTTTACCTGCAAAAACTAACACCTTTCCTCAATATTCTGTTACTGTGGTACGGCCTGCCATGGTGGACAAAAAGCTAAAGTACTGGAAGGATGTAAGTTGCCACAAAGACTGCTGTGACTTCTGAGTTTTTGCCCTCTTAAAAGTTGCTTCGCAGTTTGCCTTTGGTGTGTTGCATGTGCATGCCTCTCAATGCCGTCACGTGTGAAGTGACTTGTTCTGGAGTGGATCGCCGTCGCTTCACCATTGGATCAGATGTTGCATGTTGCGTGCGTGTCTGTGATTTTAACAAACCCCGCAGTCATTTCGGCAGTCTAATGCACGCTTCTATCCGCGCCTCCTCAGTGCCACAGCCCCCCACCATAACGCAACAGTCTCCGAAGGATTACATCTTCGATCCGCGGGAGAACATCGTCATCCACTGCGAGGCCAAGGGGAAGCCTAATCCCAGGTGAGCATTGGCTCCTCCCATCTCATTGTTGTTCGCTTGTCCGAACGTGAGCGACAGAACCTTTTTTCTTTTCACCCAGTTATAAGCCCCACTAGCACCCTTCACCGGCTCCTCTCCTTATTCCTTCTGATAAAGGCTCAAAAGGTCACGATATCCTGCCACATATTAGGTACTGCATGACGAGCAAACTGATTTACAATCGTTTTAATGGTTCCCTCTGAAAGAATAGTTTAATTACCGGTGGCCACTTGATACCTCATTGGATGCTCACGTGTCGATGATGAATGCCTACGCCTGTTCCAGCTGACACAGGTGGAGAGGCGAGGTTCTCCCTGAACGAGTCGCCAGTTCATCTCAGAGCCCTTCGCTCTCAGGCTGACACCTATGAGCAATTTAGAGGAACTAATTCACCTCTATTATATTACATCTGTGGGAAGAGGCCGCCGTACAGGAGCTCATCATTGATTTAAGAGGCGTTAGGGCAGAGCAGCAAGTCTGTGTCGTCCCCCCCCCCCCTTCTTTTTCTTTTTTCAATCTCGCTTTCTCTCCCCCTCTCTCACACTCCCCCACGTCTCTCTCTCTCTACATTTCACAGACGAGTTTAAATTCAAAATTTTGAGAATAAAGTCGACATTTTAAGATTAAAGTCAGAATTTTGAGAATTAAGTCAGACTTTTGAGATTAACGTCATAATTCTGTTTTAAAAGTCAGACTTCTGGCAGAACGTTAAGTTCAAAGTCATAATTCGGATTTGAAACTCTGTCTTTATTCCGAGAATTCAGACTTTATTCTGAAATTTAAACTCAGAATTCTGAATTTAAGTCAGAATTCTGAGATTAAAGTCGGAATTCGGACTCTTAACTCAGAATTCTGGGAATAAAGTCAGAATTCTGAGAATAAAGTCTGATAACTCAGACTATTATATGCGTTTATGCTTTTCTATTATAAAGAGTTTTGAGACAGCTTGTGCTGTGATTTGACGCTCTACAAGTAAAATTAACTTGACTGTGAGACGACATCTATACAACCCCAAAAAACAAGTAATTAAAAAACCCAAGGGTCTCAAACGCGAGTCACATGGAAATATTTTGGCCACTTTCTGAAGACAGTCACTGTGCTAATTAAGCTTTTTCATGTCTTTGCGGGTGACGTCTGTATTTTCCCTCAGGGATCCTGTTAGAATTCCATAGGGAATAGAAAACGCAGAGAATCCTTACATCTTGTGGGTATTCCCTATGAGCTGTATGACATGTAGGCAACTTAACCTGGAGCAGCGTGTAAATATGAATCAGCACAGCAGTGGTTGTCGTGGAGACCACCTGTGAGGCCCTCAGTAAACCGGCCTCCAGCATCTCCAACGAATTAAGTCCGCTATGAAATCAATAATTGCCATCAGTCTGCGGGAGCAGGTGTGTTGATCTGAGCCAGCAGGTAACGTTTTTTCCCTCTTGTTGATTTTAGCTTTTCATGGACGAGAAATGGGTCCCACTTTGACGTAGAGAAGGACTCCAAAGTCCTGATGAAGCCCGGTTCAGGGACGCTGGTGATTGACATCAGCGGGGAGGCGGCTGAGGCTTATGAGGGGACGTACCAGTGCACGGCCCACAACCAGCACGGTACCGCTGTGTCCAACAAAATAGTCATCAGACAGTCCAGTAAGAGTTCTGGTCCTCATCACTCACATTTAAAAAATATATATATTTTTTTTACACCTTTTAAATTTCACGTTGAAACAAAACATCTCACTTTTACAAATATAAATGTAAATAATTCCTAATCTTCTGAATCCATGTGAAGCTTGAAGCTCTGTTGATGCTGATTTGACTCGCAGGGTCCCCCTTGTGGGCAAAGGAGAGAAATGAGGCCATCAGGGTGCATGTGGGGGTCTCCCTGATGCTGCAGTGCCGACCCCCTGCAGGGTTGCCCCCACCTGTGGTCTTCTGGATGGATAAGAGTGAGTCATTTTTCACACATGACGAGCAAAAAAGAAAAAAAAGACAAAAAAAAGGAGAAAACTGATGAAGAATGTGCCTGAAGAATTGTTTGAAACTCCTTCTCTCCCTTTCCTCCAGACTTCCAGAAGCTACCACTGGATAAACGAGTGTCTCAGGCTCTGAACGGAGACTTGTACTTTTCACACGTCATTCCGGAGGACAGCAGGCTGGACTACATCTGCTACGCTCGCTTCCCGCACACGCAGACCATCCAGCAGAAGCAGCCGATCTCTGTCGCCGTGCTGGAAGGTGAGTCGAGACGCCGATTACAGATCCGGTCTCCCGTAAATGTTTGCAGGAGGAATGCCCACACATTCTCTGACTTGCAGAATGACATTTCTTATGCATCGTTGCAGTACTTGATCTTAATTGTCTGCCACCGATCAACATTTACCCCTTTGAAATTTCAATTAAAAAAGTCAAAAAGACATCATTTTTCCACTTCCTGTCAATGCTGTATACATAATATCAAGAACGTCTCTACAGGTCTACAGGTTGAGAGTCTAGGACCCTGTTACAGTACTTACACCCATCAGCCATAACATTAAAGACACCTTCCTTATAGTGTGTGGGTCGCCTTTATGCTGCTAAAACGGCTCTATGATCCACTGTGTGTTCTGACACCTTTCTGTCAGAACCAGCATTAAGATTTTCAGTTATTTGTGCTGCTTCTGGGGGATCAGACAACAAGAGCTTTTCTTCTCTGATATGGACATCTATGAGCTGTGAGGGCTGATAATCTTCTTAATCACCCAAGAAGGCCTGCAGTTCTAGAGATGTTCTGACCCAGTCGTCTGGCCATCAGTTTGTCCCTTGCCATAGCTGCTCAAGTCCTTATGCATGCACATTTTTCTTGCTGCCTGACATACAGTATATACAGTATATATATCCGATAGCTGCCATTGGAATGAGATAATCCATATTATTCACTTCACGTGTCAGTGGTTATAATGTTATGACTGATTGGTGTATATGTTATTTTTTTCTACCTTTCCTGAGCTGAATTATTCTGTACTAACGCTGCATATATACAATCTAATGCATTGGTTGACACACTGTAAAATAAGCAGGTGTGACATTAAGCATTTGCTCTTTTCTGTCTAGTTTTGCATGCTTATTATTGTCTGTTATATTACAGTGGAAACTATAAATGAGACTCTGGCTGCTTTATACAATATCACTGGTTTCTGGGCTGGTGAGTGACGCTGGTTTATTCCCATTCAGCCCATCAGTGTGAACCCAGCCCTGCTTTCCACTCCCTGGTCTACCTTTTCCCAACATGCACCTTTAACCTGGCCTCAATGCACTCCTTCTAGACCATATTAAGAAACGTTCTTTCATTATGTCCCCGAAAAGTCGTGGAGATTATGGGATCGTCATCATCGCGTCCGCCACAGATGCTTCGTGTTCACGCAAAAACTCAAATACTATTTCATGGATTATTTTCAAATGTTATAGCTTCGTAGACCTTACATACATTTTTTTTGTCGAAGTCAGTTGCATATTTCCGCCACTAGGGCGACTGTCATCTCCAAAAGTTTTTCCATAATTTCTCAACCACTAGCCCAAATAGTATAAATTTGGTGCTCATGAATAAACTTGAGGAGATAGATATTGCATATGTCATATATTACTGTAATAGTTCATAATTTACTCACAATGGGGAGCTTCTTCTTTTTTTTTTTTACCAAAAAACAATTTTTTTTCGGACATAACTTCCTAATTGTTGTTCGGATTCTGTCCAAAATTTGGTCCATATGAATCGAGTCGAGAAAATCTATACTAGATATATCATATTTTACTGATATGATTGATATTTTAGTCACCAGAGAAAGTTTTTTTTGACAAAAAACACATTTAAACATTTAATTTGAGGATTTTGACAGGGTCGGCCTGTTATAAAAATGTTTCCTAATGAAAGGAAAAGAGTCTAAGAATAAACAGTCAGACAAACCTGTGAATTTTAACCATATGACTAAATATTTCCTGCCTAAAGCGCTCCTTACATTGCAGAGCACCCATATTTATGATGACATCAGAGATCAGCAAAGGCGACATCAAAGCCTGATGTGGTCGGAGAAACCTTCAGAGCATTCATTAAAATTAAATGTCAGCTTAAAGCACCTGCCCTGGAATCATAAATACACACGAATGAATTCAGCCCGACACACCTTCAAAGATCAACCGGGATGCCTTTGCTCTTTTTTCCATCTTCTGAAGTCACTCTTTGTGTTCCCTGCCCAAAAAAATCATTCCAGGGAGAACCTTTGAGCGATGTGGGAGACTGGGGGTCGCTCCCTACAGAGAGCCCCTGTGTTGCTATAGCGACCAGCCCACTCCTCTCAGGGAGTTTCCTCTTGATCTTCTATTCTCTGCTTATATGAGTCCAGGTACTTATATATATATAGATATAGATATATCTATATATATATCTATATAAATATAGATATATATATATAAAAACATGCTGGATCATCCTTCACTCATTTCCAATCCTCCTGTCCTCTTTGACTAATCACTTCCTGGCTCTTCTTTTGAAAGTCTGTGTTTGTGCCACTGATTCCCTCCATGACAGAATGAAGGGAATCGGGTCACATGTACTCATTTAGTTTTCTGTCCTCGTGTGTGAAGACAGTCCAGAGGGGGAGCATCGTCCCGGTTTCATGATGCCGCTGGGCTCCAACAGCACCGAGATGGTTCTGCGAGGAGAGACTCTGGAGCTGGAATGCATCGCCGAAGGCTTGTAAGAAGACACCTGCCGTATCTTGGAATAAAAACCTTTGTTCATAGAAAGATTATAGAAAAACTGCATTTCAATTGAAGCAGAATAAAAAAAAAGTTAAAATGGATATTATCTGATAGGGAACCAACAGATGATCTGAATTCATGTGTAATCGTTTCGGGTCAGGGTGATCATCATCCGTGTTCAGGCGCTGATGATTACAACCTGCTGACACAGCATAAAATAATCCCACTGCTGTGAATGCGTCTGTGACAGGCCCACTCCAGACATCTCCTGGCAGAAGGAAGGAGGAGAGCTGCCACACAGCAGGATGTCCTTACAGAACTTCCAGAAGACCCTGAAGATCTCTGACGTGACTGAAGCTGATGCTGGGGAGTACCGCTGCACGGCCTCCAACAAGCTGGGCAACGCCCACCACGTCATCGCCGTCACCGTCAAAGGTATGCATTTCTTTTATTGTTCTGGTTATAGCGGTGCTCTCTGGAAGAATTTTATTTTTTATTTTTATGCCTCTCAAGAGGAGGCAAACACGTCTAGGCTGGTCTCCAAATATCCATACATCTGAAAAACTGCTGGGCCGAATTCAATCAGGCGCCTATATAATACATATTATATAATATATATTGTATCATGTCATCAAGGGACAAAGTTTGCATTCATACTATTTCACTGCATGTTTCTGGTCTGTGGGAGGAAGAGGGAGCACCCACCCAGACACGAGGAAGAATGGCCAATCCCACATGGATCTGAACCAGAACCTTCTTGCTGTGAAGGACATAACTTCCTAACCCTTTGGCACAATTTTGGGCCAGAAGCTTAGGAATATCTTTAAACATGAGCCAATATGTCCAAATTGGCTCATATTGATCTAAACAAGAAGATCTATCTTGTATATTTATTATTTGTATTATTGTTATTATTGTATAGTGCAATATTTTCTATTATACTTCTATTATAGTGCAATATGTCCAGTATATTTTAATATTGTACCATAGTATAATTTTATAGTATAGTATAATATTTATATTACAGTGTAATATTTCTAGTATAGTGTAATATTTATGTTACAGGTTGTGGGACTAATAAAGGTTTATCTTATCTTATCTTATTTCACTATAATAGTTTCACTAAAATGTTAATCTTCATCATTGAGTCACTGTGGGATCTGATGTT
>VRLP01002263.1:0-94674 GCA_009660295.1 Lophius piscatorius
CCTGGAGTGGATGGAAAGAAACTGTCCAAAAGCTCACTTCCTGCTGAATGGTGACGATGACGTCTTCGCCAACACAGACAACATGGTGGAGTATCTCCAAAGCAAGGAAGATAAAAATGGAAATCAACACCTCTTCACCGGCCATCTGATCAGATATGCACATCCCATGCGATATTCACAGAGCAAGTACTACATTCCAGTTGAAGTGCATGAGTCAAACTCATACCCCCCCTACTGTGGGGGTGGGGGCTTCCTCATGTCTGGCTACACAGCTTCAGTTATATATAACATGTCTCAGTCTATTCGCCTTCTCCCCATTGATGATGTTTACATGGGGATGTGTCTGGCCAAAGCAGGACTTAGTCCTACCTCACATATGGGTGTGAAGACACTAGGATTCAACATTCCATCCAAGAAAATAGATAACCACGACCCCTGTTTTTATAGAGAGGTTTTAGTGGTACACAGATTCCTTCCAGCTCACTTGTACATTCTGTGGCACAGAATTAATGACCCTCTTCTGAAATGTGGTCCCTCCAGTCAAAACCTTTCTTTGTAGGTTCATAATGTTTAGGTACCTCATGTATGTAAAATTAGGGTAAATGAAGATGAAACAAAACCATAGAGGCGTGAAAATAACATAGTCATTCTTTAGTATATTGGCTATCAACAATCACATTAACATTGCTGCTTTTTGGTCAGGCTTTTATATAGTTATTATTTAATTTTTTTATTGATGCTTTTATCTGCTTTTGCTTTGTAGCACTTTGAGATTTGATCCAAATGTAAAGTGCATTATAAATTAAATGTATTATTATTATTATTATTATTACATTACATTTGTAATTATACTTTAGCTACAGAGTAGGCAAGCTTCTCTTATTCTTTCTGCATTCTTCCTTCCACACTCTTACAACACGCAACATATGTCTACTGGAGACCCTAAACTGCCAGTAGATGTGAAAGGGAGCGCAAATGGTGGTTTCTCTTCCTGTTTCTGCTCTGTGATGAGCTGCCACAACGGACCAAAAGAGTGCCAGAACCTTAATTATACAGTTGTCTGACATCATCATTGCATGTGACATGGGTGAATTTATTCCAATAGGTTCACCCTGCGCATGTGTGTTTTTGTTTGCGTCCATTTGGATGGGCCTACATTGCAGTTCAGAAAAATCCCGTCTCCACAGTTTCCTCAGAAATGTGTGTAATTCACGCTAAATATTTTTGATGGATTCTGTCCATCATTGAATTAAACTTGAAATGTATTGCTTGGCAGGTGAAGGTGGTTATTTGGGATGAAACTAGTAGTGATAGCTTCTGAGTCATGGACAAACATCAGCACCGGCCCATTTCAAACACTACATCCTCCAGATCTCCACCAGCAACACTCAGACTGCAGTTTAAGTAGACTGCATCTTTTATTACCTTCACTGGTTCTGTAAATATAACATCTTATCACTGTGGTTGACACGCCCAAACAACCTTTGAAGAATGAATTTATAATATCTGTTAATGGTGGTTACTCTAGCTGGTTGTTTATCGCAAATGACAAGATTAGTTAAGAGATATGCAAAATTAAGAATGATTAAAATCGGAATTATATTAACACAGGAAAAATATGGAAGGACCCATGTCTCATATGTCATCTGTACAGTAGATGGCTTCTAAATATGTTTACAGTCAAAAGATTTGGTAAAAAATACATTTGATTCATATTTGAAGAGTAAGAGATTTTTCTCTGTAGCTTCTAGATTTCTGACTTAACCTCCTTCCTTCCTTCGATCTTCCTCTCTTTATTTGTCTATCAGTCAACCCTGCACTTAATTTGAGTGATAGACTCCTCCATGCCGCCAGGAAGAGACCATGTGACTCTGGTAATGGTGGTCAGAGAAATATAGAACTGGGTGCCTTGTTTTTCTGCTTTTGTCATTTTGATTGAGATGTTTTTGTATCAGTGTTTTTGTCTGAGCTCCACTTAGCGTTGAGAATGATGTGAAGATCATTCTGGAAAAGATGAATGACAAATGTCCTGTATATTCTTGCACAAATCATAGATATAAAATGAAAATATGTGAATTATAATGTGTCTCTAGGTTTTCAGAGTTTCCCTATGATACCGGCACTATATTATTAAAATACATCCAGGAGAGTATCTGAGTGTTTCACGGTCAATCTATGAATGAAAAAAAAAGATTTTTGTTTGTTTTTAAAACCTAATCTTTGATTGTTTTATTTATTCATGAATATTTAATGATGTAAAGAAAGATAAAATAATTATATCATATTTACAAACTTTAACTTTGTGTATATATATTTTTTGTTTATTAATGGAAATGTAATTTCATCAAAAACATTTAATGGTATGAGGGTTTTCTGAAGATTTGTTTTAGTTATTGTATTCTTTTTTTCATAATTTATGGTGGGTAACATGTTTGGTTTCGTGTGGTAACGCTGAAGTTTAGCTGTGTCTGGATTGTTGTGTTCATTGAAAAGTAAAATGAAACCATAATTTAAGAGAGAAGGAATCCAAACCTCATTTAAAGCTCTGAACCAGCTTCTTTCTGGTGGTACGTCATGACTTAAGACTGGACACAGAAGAGAGCTAAAAATACATTTTTATCTGAAATAAACAAGTCATTTTACTAAATACAAATCAAAACATACTGGTGGGAACTGGGTGGACAGAATAAGCGTATAAACCAAAGAGTTTGATAGCTTCTTGTTTTTCTTTGGAGATGCTTTTCATCAAATGTAACAGACAGACATTCCTTAAGAAAAAGATTTGATAGTTAACCCGTTTCTTATTTACTATTATGGAGAGATTAATCCATTCAACATTCACCCTTATAAGTTTTTGACGTGTTCACAGATATTTACGTAAATTAAGATTTGGAACAAGGTTCTTCACTTATTTCTTTTTGCGGTCATTTTAATTCATATTCTTTTACAAGATCTTTTTTTCTTTTTAAATTCTCTATATATGTGTAAATACTGTATAATATATATCTTTAATAAAAAGACGGGCTTTGTGACCAAACATGCTTGTTTCACTGATGTAGCGTTAGAGCGGCTGTCGAAGCCGGGCTGATATTTAGTTAATGTTTTTTTATTGACCCGAAAGCCTACATTTCCCTAATTAAATGGTTTTAATAAAAACATTCTGCTTTAAGAAAATATAACAAGAAATTATTATTTCCCCATGACATTATGTTATGTATACAAACAACAAAGAAGAATAAAGAAAAGTTAAAAATACAGCGAAAAAAAACCCTTATGTCATGATGTATTTAATGTCTTAAAAGATCACTGATTTGCATCGATGCATTTCATTTCTGCTTTTAATTGACCAGGTAAATTATCACAATCTCCATTCCAGACATCATTACCTGTCGCATAAGCACAAACATGCTGACATATTGAAAGGAGAGGAGGTAGCATAAAGCTAATAAAAGAAAAAAACTAAATAATCCTCTACTTCATTGTCAAGACTGGTTCCATTGTGAACGGATCCCTCCCCCCTGGGTTTTCACCCGCTGCTCGTAATGTGGCCAAACTTGCATTGCACGGTCATTTGTCATTCCACGGAATTGGAGCTTCACAAAAAAAAGCTGTAGAAATCTGATAGGCTGTCTGATGAAAAACAATGATTGAGTGAAAATTTTCCCAGTGCATTAGACACATGACACCTGATGCCTGCATAGTTTACCAGTGTTTGCACTTCCCTGAAATCTTCAAACTGAATCGGTCAAATAGTCTGCAACCTCGATTGTAAATACGGTAATAGGTAGTGAAAGTATTCAGAAGATACAGATGCAAGTCACAATTTTGTGCATGGCATTGCTGGGAATATTTACAGCTAATTCATAAGGTGTAATTGTGCAACTCATCAGCCAACACCATTGCTACTAAAACCAGAACAGTCCAAAATTGATTGATTTCTGATTTCTTCTAGATTTGTATGAATCTTATACTTAATTCTTCAAACAAAACATAATACAAAACAAAGGCAACACCAAGTGACAATAAAATATAAGTTTTAAATGGTAATCGATCTATTGTCCCAAACGTTTATCTCCCTTGTCCTGTGTGAAAAAATATTTGCCACCCTCCAAAATTCCTTCCAATCCCTCCAAGAACATGCTGGATGTTGTGAATGTGAATTTATTTTCACACAGGTGAATTTGGCAATGGATAACATGTTTTGACCTATTGAATAAAAATTGTGATTAAAAATTGCTTTTTGTGTTAAGTTTTGTTTGAAGGTCCGACACATTATAATATTATTATATTATTCTCACATTATAATGTTAGATAAACAGAAAAGAAGTAGGAATCCAGAAGGGGGTCAAAGACTTTTTGAAATCAATGTATTTTAATGAATGAATTTCTGTTTCACATTTGTTAAGTTCTTCATAAACTCCTTAACCATAAAGATCATTTTAGTTTTTCATTAATTTTAAGAATTTCAAAGACTTAAAAAGAATTCCAGAGTTGTTATACAGAATTTAGTTCCGTTTAATATAAGAAGTAAATAAAACACAAAAATTCTATGATAGAAATAAAAACACAAAATGCAGCTACAATTACCAGATAAGACTTTTTTTGTCAACCTTATCTTGGTTCAGTAAAATTTGTCCGGGCAAAGTGGATAAGAGAGTAACCATTAAAGGAGTGCTCTAAATTGTGTTGTGCAAGTTTGTAAATGTTTACTTTGGTTGTTGTCCACGGCTGTGATTGTTGACTTTGTAAACATTTCATTTGGGGCAGCAAATTAAACTCCTCTCATTCATACCATGAAGACCAAGAAGAATAATTTTCAGCTTCTGGGGATTTCTTTCTCCTCTTCCATGATGGTTTCAATTTGGTTACCCAGTCTTGAAAAACAGGGCCGCTCCTTGAAGTTGTATGCCCAGCAGTCCATCATCAAACCATACACCTGGTTTTTGGAACGAGAACATTATGATGAGTCGAGGAACACAATTAGATGTTTATAATATACTGTATTTAATGACAATTGGATGGTATAGACTCCAAGTGCCTTCCTGTATTAACGGGAGATAGTGGCCAAAGTCTCCTGGGAAGTATTATTTGGGGGTTTTATTTTGAGCAACACTTGCATCAATATTATCACTGATTTAAGTCTGATTCATTTTGCCCACTGAGTAATTCATTAACAGTAAAATTATAATAACATCATAGCCAACAGTGCTCCCTTGTTATTGGCAGAAGTTACTGTGGCCAAAATATTAAATGCAGAGTACCAATAATTGTGTTTTGATGAAAAACACTGTTTTCTCTTAAGGATGTAATGTTTTGTTAAATTTTGTTATTTGAGTTAGAGGTTAGATTTTTCTGCAAAGTTTGTATTAAAGATCATGGTCATAGACAAAAAGTAATTTTTTTGCATCCCACTTTACTCACTTTTCTTCAAGGGTCAACAAAAATAAAGGCCAATAACTCTGGAGGGGCACTTAGGGAATGTAAAAAACAACAACACATGATATATATACATAAAGACATACTTATAAAATTGTCTTCAAAAACTACAGTATGTTAAAAACAGTGCTGCAAGGATCCTGATGAGAGTTCGTAAACACGAACACATCAACCCCGTTCTTCATTCCCTTCATTCCCTTCCCATCTCCACCAGGATTGATTATAAGATCTCTCTCCTCACTCACCAGTGTATCCATGGTAACGCACCCCCCTACCTGAAAGAACTACTCACCCCACTGACCTCAACACGATCCCTCCGTTCTACCCACTCATACCGCTTCCTCCCTCCCAGGACTAAGCTCAGCACCATGGGTGATCGGGCCTTCTGTTCTGCTGCCCCTCGTCTGTGGAATGCCCTCCCTGACCATCTGAGGGATCTTAAAGCTTTCCTTTTTAGCAGAACCTATAACTTTAATTAACATTGCTGCTTTTTGGTCTGGTTTTTATATAGTTATTATTTCTTTTTATTGATGCTTTAACTGCTTTTAACTTGTAGCACTTTGAGATTTGATCCAAATGTAAAGTGCATTATAAATTAAATGTATTGTTATTATTTATTAATTATAAAATGCCTTTCATTTAATCACAATCAAGATGAGAATAAAGTTAACATACCTTTGGTGGACAGTCTGGAGGAGGTGGCAACCTCCAGTTATTCTTGAGAATATTTGTTAGATGCATTAAAATGGATGGACTCGGCACATTAGGTCCGATCTCCTGCATGCAGAGCTAGGGTAGAGACGTTAGTTACTCAAAAAGGGGAAAAACAAAATGATGTTGCAGTTTGAGGCTTTCTCCTTTCATGTGTGTACTGAGGCTTCTTACCCTTTTCGGGTTGGAGTTTAAGTCACAGTATGAGAAGAGCTCATGGAGAACAACTCCAAAACTCCATACATCTGACTTGTGGGAGAATCTGGATTCACTGATGGATTCTGGAGCATACCTGCATTAGGTCATCAGGTCAACATGGTTATGAAAACATAAAAAAATCGAAGCTACCCAAAACTAAATGATGTTGTTTTTGCAAGCTGTGAGGTAAGAAAATGCCAGAGAGCTGGTAAGACAACTGGATCAGAACATAGCCTTGGATTATGTCACTTGTTTCCTGCATGTGGTGACGCTTTCATAACGCTGATCCAAGACATGGGTTAAGAATTTAAATTTAGATTATTAATCTACCTTTAGTATTTCTTGTGTCTTATTTACACAAAAGGATGCGTCCACACAAATGTCAAAGACAATTTTAAAGATATCTTGTAGCAAAGTTAGAAAAACTTTTTAAAAGAAGCATCAGATTTGTATTTTAACACTCTGGATTGAATACATTTTTAGTTTTAAAATATAAAGTTACAAACCAGAAAATAGGTCTCTCTCCGGGCTGCGTGACTCGGTAGTATTCCTTATCAAACGGAATAATTTTGGTCAGCCCAAAATCTGCGATCTTCATTAGTGACTCACTGGCCACGAGGATATTTCTGGCTGCAAGGTCTCTGTGTACATACCGCAGGGACTGCAGGTACTCCATCCCCTGGAAAAATGTAAAACCACAAAACACACGTAAAACAAGATAAATAATAGACTTCTGTTACAGATAGAGGCATTTTGATTCATGAAGAATATAGGATATAATCCATGTAATGAAGTGGTCCCAAACACACTAATGTCTTCCTAAAAATGATATTGTCCCATCCTTGCTGTGAAAACAACTCACCCGGGATGCTTTGTAAGTTGCTTACAGTTAATATAATGAAAAAGATTTTCTTAGAGCCAGTAGCAAGGCAGGAGGAGGCAAAAAATCATTAAGTGACTTTATTATGCAAAACACAAAAATAAAGTTATGTTATTTCATACTTAAACTTGACCAACAAGATTTTGATGTGTGACAGTAGCATGATGCCAAATCATTGTTGAAAACAACTCCTTATTATGAACAATTCAGGACCAGATAAGATTACTCAGTTACCGTGAGAACACATAGAATGTATGTCAGCGTGGGAATTTCCCCGCTTTATTGGTCAAAAGCATTCAAAACTTATGTCCTCGTATTGGCAGTTCATTCATTAAAGTGATTGACAATAACTGTCCTTGAACAATTATTTCATTGTCCTCTATCATTACTTCCTGTGTCTTCCCGTTTGCCATTCATAGTATTTGAATTCATAGCAGTGGCTCTAGAATAATTAATATAATCAATTAATACCTCGGACAGGGAGGCTATGTTTCCTCCAATGACAAACGCATATGGCAATTTCATAAATGTAATGCAAATGTGTTTAGCCAGGACTTTTTTTGTTTAGTCATCCACTGCAGAGGGTTCCTGTCCTCGGCCATGCATAAAAAATTCCAGTTTGTAACTGTTGCAGTAAAGATGCTTTCTATTGAACTGAAGATCTTGGTATGAGAATGTCCATCATGTCACTTGATTCCCAGGAATCTAAAACTGTCCACCTAATCCACGTCAGCTCCACTGATCGAGATAGGGTTAAGTGTCCTCCCTCTCTCAAAAATCAACACTCAACGACTTGGTTTTATCGTTGAGGAGGAGGTTTTTACCTCCGCACTCCGGATATGAATTCTCCCTGTTGCTCCAGGTCTAAGGGTCTAAGGGATGATGTCATCTGTATGTTTCACAATACTACAATAATAATACTCTATGTTTGCGAGCAAGAGGAAAACAAAAAAACACTGGAATCACCGTGGAAGAACCAAGCCTTTCAATGATGTCCTTGTCATGCAGGATCATGAAAAACCCCTTTTAACCTATTTCCCTGTGAAGGTTTAAGTGGATTGTGTATTTTGAGCATTCCAAATCTAAAATGAAAAAGAGGAAATTTGAAATTAGACTTAATTCTATTTTTCCACAGTATCCCATCTTTTTCTTGACTGTAGCAGCGTCGTATTTGCTCATTTATTCTATCAAAACTGTGGTTTGTACCTCGACCTCCTCATTATGAGTTTGATTATTGTTCGCAAAACATAGGCTTTGGCTCGGACTTCATTCAAGAATGGTGCCAGACAGGGATTGCTAAAAATGTTCCATTCTTTCTGGAACAATAGAAAGGATTTCCGGCTGGTGAACTCCACAGCAGGATCTTCTGCATCTCTCTCAAATTTCTGGACCTTTATATGTATGAGTATCAGAAAACGGTTGATTGCAAAGTAGTTCACACTTACAAGGAATTTGACCTGGAATCTTGGTGCAAAGCATACAGTCACAGAAAAACGATCGTACAAAATAAACATGTACTATGAATATATAAGTGCAGTAGTGCAAATTATAAAGGTGAAAGATGCGTGATGCTCTCAACCACCCTGTTTAGGAGTCAAGCAGCAGATGGGAATAAGCTGTTTTTGTGGCAGGAGGTTTTGTGGCTGCTGGAGACGCGGCTGTTGGTGTACAGGGAGAAGAGCAGAGGGGAAAGAAAGCAGCCTTGGTGGGAACCGGTGCTGATGGTTAGAGAATCCGAGACCTGCTGACCCGGCCTCACGCACTGCTTCCTGTCAGACATGAAGTCATGATCCTTCTGCAGATGGAGTCAGGCACATTGAGCTGGGACAGCTTGTCTATGAGCAGAGCTGGGATATATCCACAAACCGGCTCCTGCCGTAGGTTCCTGGGTAGTCCATGTGCTGGAGGATGAAATGGAGGGCCATGTTTACAGCATCTTCCACAGATCTGTTGGCGATGCAGGCAAACTGCGAGGGTCCAGGAGTGGGTCTGTTAATGTCTTTAGGTGATAGTAAAGGATTACTGGAACAAACTTTTGGCGAGGGACAAATGTGAGAAAAAAAAGATCTTCATGACTGATGGAGTCACACAGCCGTCGGGGGAGCCTCAAAATGTCCAAAACAGAGCTTGATAGTATGTAGAAAGTAGATGATTGAGGTTGTTTGTCCAACAAAATACTATGAAGGGCAAGTGTGTAAATTAAAGTAGTTCATTTTGGAGTTTTTCTATTTATTCTGAACATTTTCACGGCAACAAATCTATTCTAAATAATTAGCCAGGTATTCATTTTATTTTTGAAACACTGCTGCCATCTTGTTATAAGTTCACCTGATCTAATGGATGTAGTTTGAGAATACTTGTTTTAAGGTTTTTAAAGATGGTATGGGGATTCCAGGCCAAGTGTGATTTATCTACTTTATAGGAGGTATAGAAGGAAATAGGAAGTTGAAAAACAATGATGGTTTTAGAATTTCAAACAGAAAAAATAATTGTTTCAAGTAGATGGTAGGGGTTTGCAGTCAGATAGTGGGAGTAGAACGCAAACCTCAATCTCATCCTATATTTACTGTAAAAGATGTGAGTGAGCCTGGTCCCTCCTCCTTACTGCTCCTCCACAGCCAGCTCCTTCTCAGGACCTGCTCCTCATAAAAGTATTATTGTTGTTTCCTTTTACAGATGTTTTTTTCCCTATATAAGTAAAAAAAAAAGCTATTAAAGCAATTAGAAAATAAAGTTGATCATTTGTTTCCACCATGTTCTCTGTGCACAGAGTGCAAAAGGTTAACTGGCACTTCAAGATTGAAAGCTTTCTTCAGATAATAAAATCTGATAATGGCTGTGTTTGATTTACGGACTGTGAATAATTGTTCAAGTACTGACAAAGTAAATAGTATTGGCAGTTGGGAAGCAAAGGCTCTGGAGTGAAAACATGTTTAGGAGACAATTCAATGACAATGTTCGAAGATGAAAATCAGTGTAAACATTACAAGAATTTATTGAGTTCATTTGAAGTTTAATGTTTCATTTTTGTGATGAGAGCTGCTTGAACTGATCTTACCTTACAGATTTGAGAAGCGAAAAGCAGCATCCGCCTGGTATTGACGTTATGTCGGTTACTCTGTAGGTATCCAATGAGGCTGCCAAAAGGCAGGTACTCCATCACCAAACTCATAGTGAGGCGACCTATGAACAGGTTAAAAGAAATCATTGTAATTCAACTGGGGAAAAGCTCCCACTGACACTCCTAAATGTTTTGCAGGTCTTGAATAGGTCAGCATTGTCAGCAACGTCAGTCAGACGGTGGACAGAATTCCACTGTCAGGAGTTGAGGATCATTTTTATTCACTTCAATTAAAAGATGAACATTACACTTTTGTATGAATATAATTTCATCTCAGTTTGTGTGTGGAATCAATCCATTATCTGTAACTGCTTTTCATAATCAGGGTCCCTGGGGGCTTCAGCCTATCCCAACCGACATTGGGCAAGAGGCGGGACGCACCCTGGATGGGTGGCTAGTTCATCACAGTGTCGAGACAAGCAACCATTCACCCTCATATTCACTCCTACGAGCAATTTAGAGTCACCAAGTCACTTTTTCCCACTGTTTTTGTTCTGAGGGAGGGGGTCGGAGTACCCAGAGAGAATCCACAAAGACACGCGGAGAACATTGAAACTCTACACAGATAGGCCCAAGAGGTGCTCAGCGGTGGATTTGAACCCAGAATGATCTTGCTGAGAGGAAACGAGTGCCTAATCACATCTCAATGTGTACTGAGATTTGTATATATTTTTAAAAAAAAATTATGTAATATGTTTTCAGAGTCAATTGTGTGACTTCACAAATGACTTCACTTTTGAAAGTTTTTTGGGACTCAAACTGATCAAGAGGGTACACTCTGATGTTTTTATGAGTCACGAGGAATAATGAGGAATACACTATTATGGCTAATGTGACTTTTTGTATGAAGAAAATGTATATAAAAAGTAATGGATATCTAGCGAAAGTTCAGGCAGAGGCTAGGCATTCTAACTTGCTGCTCAAGGCAGAGACCCTTCAATCCCAATCTCCCCGAAGATTCTGAGCGCCAAAGACTTATTTTTTGTAATAACTCATTCATCTTTTCCGGTTGGACTTAAATTGAAAGCCTCTAACAATTTTGCCCATTTACCAAAGCTTACTATTATAATAAAAATAATTATTATTATTATTACTTTGTTGTGTCATGCAAAAATGTTTTCATTACCTGTGCTGTAGCAGACGCCTCTGTATTTGACAATATAGTCACAGTGAAAAACACTGAGGGTGTTGACCTCCCTCTTGAAATCTTCCATGGTTGACTGTTTGTTGGGCTGCAGCTTCTTCACGGCAACCAGCTCACCCGTGTTGTCACCCAGGGGGTCGTAACGGCAAAGTTCAACGCTGCCAAAGTTCCCCTGGAAAAGTTATTAACGTTCATTAGCATAGCAGCTAACTAACACTACCGCAATGCAAAACAAATAATGATATTGGTTATCTTACATGCAGCTTTGACCTATCGTTTAACAGAGTGAGTAACAATTTCATAAATTGCCATTTAAAGGCCACTGAACATTTTGCCACCATGCTTGGATAGGGAGGATGAGCTGAGGTGCACTACAAGTTGAAATATGGAACTCTGCCACGTGAAGTCACTTCCCCTTTAACCCCTTAATATTTAAATAATGACTTGTATATATAATTTTTTATCTTCTGTAAAGGAGAAATCAGTTGGAGGTCAAACCTATTTTTGTACCAGGCTGTGAATGTTCATAAGTAGGATAAAGGACTATATTGACACTCATGACACCCACATTTGACTCATTGGCTTCAGGTACAACTACAATTGGTGGCTATGGATTCATCTTTTAACCCAGAGGTTGCCAGTCGGTTTGAGCACGTGAGCTGTATGCTAGAAAGATTGAGTTCTTCTCTGTCATAACTGCATCCATTTTCAACACGGAGGCTATTATGTCATATTACAGCTAAAGAATACATTAAAACATGTTTGTGAGAGTTTTGGACGAGTATAAGGTAATGTGATGTATTACATACGATTCTGAACATTTACTTCTATTTTTAATATTCTGTTCACGACCCACAACCGTCCTGTGTGGTGGACTATGGACTGTATTGGACTTAATGACTCTTCAAGTATCGACCACCTACCAGGAGGTTAATACCTGACTCCCAACATCAGTTAAAACTGAGCAAGTGTCTTGGATGAGTCGAGGTAAAACGTCTTACACTGTAAAAAAGTCCAGTTGCTTATGATTCAACCTTCCAGGATTATTGAAGTGCACTAAATGGCAAAAGGGGCTCTGAATTGTGTAAATATTTTCTATTGGATGATAAATATAGACACACTTTTCCCAGAAGGGAGATGTAGCGTAGGTGCCTCTCTTCAAACAATGTCTGGTCGTGTTGAGTTGGGCTGAGGGCTCTCCCCACTGGGCTCTTTGTGACGGCTTCAGTTGCGTGTAATATCACATAGTCTGCCGGACAAAGAGGTTTTTAAATTATAGCTTGTTTGAATAAAATATGGACAAACATTATTATAGCAAACCATCTTGACAATCAGCTAGACAGGAACTACTATATATTTAAAAGACTGACCTGATTTCTTGCTAATTTCTAACTTTATTCTAATATTTAAAGGCATTAAATGTATAAACTGAAATAAGGAAAGTTGAGCTTGACATACATTTCCAGTATCAGCTGACACATGGCAGACATCATTACCTGAGGTGATCAGACTATTGAGCTGACGGATAATGCTGCGACTGAAAGGTCTGAAGGATGCCTGGTAGTCCATACACTGACTGATCAGATCGGCCAGCTCGGTCCACTGGGAGGGAGGCAGCTGCTGGAAGCTCTCATAAAACTGCTGCTTCTACGGAAAAGTAATCAGAAACTGATATTATTTATCGTTTCTGTGCTTTATTAACACCTTTAATCGGTGTTAAACTGAGCCATCATCTCATTTATGTGAATTTGATGTAATTTCCAATGAAACATGGTTTATGATGCATTTGATTTACTGTGTCTCAACTTATGTTCTACCAATGTGAAATGTGGAAACTACAGGGGCCGACAGGCTCAAATATTTTGAAAGATAAATAAAAAATGTAATACAAAAGTCACAACACAACAGAAGTGTTTCCAGAGGATACTTAAGAGTGATGCACATGTCCAGATTCACAATGTCAAAATAAACACTTACATTCTAGCTGATTTTGCTCATTTTCCAACACCACTGACACCTAGCTGACTTACGTTTGTGACGTACGCCAAAAAAAAAACTGCTGCCAAAACAAACATGTCTGGATGAATGTGTAATCTATATTATCTGCAGAAATTCAAGAAAGACAGTGATTTTGTGGAAAAGTCAGAGAAATTATTTTTCATTTATTTCGGACTTATGTGCGCACAACAAACAACTGTGGGTAAACAGCCACGATTTTTCAATGTACATACGTATATCTTCTCTTTACGATTTATTTACCCTGACAGGATGCTCTGTTTTCAGTTTTATGTGATCAGGTTGCTTATATTTCTAACTAAAATTTATGTTCATCGATCCCAATTCTTGAATAAAAACTGATTGCTAATATCAAGTAATGCATCATTTTAATATCTGAATATTATATTTGAATATGTATTTATTCAAACATATATTTTATTTTTATATTATTATTTCTACCACCTAACCCCGTGGCTTATGTGTGTGTATGAGTGTATTTATGTTGTATACAATGGATTGACTCTTCAGTTATACTGTGTATACTTGTTTGTGTATATTATTCTACTCTTTAAATAAAGCGTGGTAAGTATTTATTAGGTTTAAGTGGAAACACCTTAACTCCGTTGTGGCCTTTTCAGAACGTCTTCCGATTGTGATGTGTTGTATTTTTTATTGTGATGATGTTTGATGTTCTCCAAATGCTACTGTTTTCTTTATTTGCCTGTTTTTTTGTCTATTTGCATGTGTTTTCTGAATTTTCAGCATTTGCGCCTGTCAGCTACTGTATAAAAATTACTAGAAAAAAGTTAAAACATCTACTGTCGTTAAGGCGCTTGGAAAAGCAGCTTGTTCAACATGAAGCAGCTTTTAAAACCTGTTAGGCTGTCAGATCATATGAAAAAACAAGTGTTTATGACGTAACAGCGTCAATGCAAAGTTTGTTTTCGATGACTCTAGAGTGAAGGAGGAGTACCTCGTCTAAGTCCCAGCCTTGCAGGGGATTGTCCCCACTGTTGAAGATATCCCACACAGTGGCACCAAAACTCCACTTGTCACTCTCAAGGGTCGGGTAATAAGGGGGCTCCAGCATCTCGGGGGCCACCCATGGGATTCTGTCTAGGATCACTAACAGAAAGGTACTTTGCATGAATATTGCCAAAAGACTAGGTATAATATTTTAAATGTGTCTCACTTTCCTAGGACTGATACAAACATCAATTTGTTTTTGTTGAAAAGTATTCAACAAAACATATTTAATCTTTTTTTATATTTTGCTTTTACTTTTCTATTATTCCCTTAATTTAGTTTCACTTTTAAATTAGTCCAGCTGTAGCGGTATGACATCATCAGACGTAATTCCTCACGTCTTCTGCCTGTTACATGCAGTATTTTTCCTCACGGACCTGATGGATAATAAGATGGTTACTAATCTGTGGGAATCCCTCCTTTATTTACCATTCTTTCCCAGCATTACCACACTGATGCCCGGGTCGCTGAGCTTGATGAAAGGAGGTCTGCCCTGTGAGGCATCACCTTCTCGGGCCAGCAGCAGATTTTTTGGACAGATGTTTCCATGAGCAATGTTCTTTTCCTCCTGCAAGACAGTTACATCTTAAGGTTGACTCATTCTTGAAAGGTGACCTTTCACTTTTACACCCAAACTGAGTATCAATGTCATAAATATTTGTCGTTTTCATTTTGGTCTTTTGACATGTTTCAAACATCGACATAAAAATCTGTATTTTTTTAATTTTTTAATTTAAGACATTCGTATATTAATTTACTGATTTAAATCCAGGCCTTGTTTGCATGTTAATTAACTCATGGAGATCTATTTCTATATTGCATTTTACCGAAATAGTTCATATTTTACGGACTAAGCGGAGCTTTTTACGAAATACAACGTTTTTCTAACTTAACCTCCGGACAGTTAGTCTGATTTAATCAAATTTTGTGGATATATGATTCAACTCAAGGAGATCGATCTCATATTTTAATCCTATAGTTAAATACATAATTTACTCACTAAAGGGAGGTTGTTTTTTGGGGTTTTTTTTACAAAAATTTTGTTTTTCGGCAGTAACTTCCTAATCGTTGGTATGATTTAATCCAAATTTGGTGATTGTGAATTGACTTGGGGAGATCTATCCTGTATGTATCATATTTTACTCTATTCGATCATATTTTACTCATAAGGAGCCTTTTGTCAATGAAAAACAATATCTTTCGAACAAAACTTCATATTTATTTTGAGGACTTCAATACGGGGGATTGCTTGTACAATGAAGGGGATTGGGGACTTTTCGGGGACATACCATTGCTGTAAGGAAACGATGGTCTAGTTTACTCTTATGGTTCATATTCAATTCACTAGGGGGAGCTATTTTACGAAAAAACTAAAACATTTTTTTTCTGACTAACCTCTTAATGGTTTTTCCAATTTAGTCCAAATTTGGGGCTTCACTGGAAGGAGCTTTTAACGAAAAACTCTGTATTTCGGACATAACTTCAGACATAACTTGAGGTGTTCAAGAACCTTAATTGCTTGTACAACACAGTGGATGGGGGGCTTTTTGAAGATATGCCCTTCCACAGCATTCTTCAGTTAACTTACTTGAATCAACAAATGTGTATCTAAAATTTGCCATTAAAATAAAATCAAACCTCACACACATCAAACAGAACATTTATATAATGTTTTAAGGTGAATGAGGTTTAACCAGTCAGTCCTGCTGTAGTTCAGGTTTGTGTCCGTACGCACTTTGATTTGATGTCAGAGATTTTCTCACCAGAAAGTTCAGCACAGATGCGAGCTGTTTGGCTACGTCCAGTTTCCAGCTGACTGACACAGATTTCCCTCTCTTCAAGTAAAGGTCAAGGGCTCCGTACTCGACAAACTCCTGTACCATGATGTCTGTAAGGCACAGAGACGTTTGGTTCTGCAGATGAACTTTCATAGAGTTCATGTGAAGATTAATGATTCCATGTTTACATCCATTCATTAAGTCATATATTCATTCCTCCATTCCAGTCTTTTATTTTTGTTTATTTGTGCCTGTGAATCTTACAGTTACAGAATCCATTAATGCTGCTTTTAACTGAGCCAAGTTACCCACAGAAATCTGATTGAACTTCTACAGAATGAGCTTAAAATAATCACAAATGCTTATTACATACAAAACACAGACCGTCACACAACATAAACACGGCTGGAAAAAAAACCCTTTAACCTCTTGATGATTTGAACTTACTTTTCACTCCGTGAACACTGACACCGAGAACGAGGAGGAGGTGTTTGTGTGAAAGCTGACTCATCAAGCTGGCGGCCTCGAACAAAGACTGAGAGGCGGCAAAGACGGGAAAATAACAGTTGACAAAAATATTTCACATGTTACCGTATTTCTATCTGAATGAACCCACCTCCCAGCAGTTTCTATGAAGGACATCAAGCTCTTTCAGAAAAACTTGGGTTTGGTGTTTTTCCCCGTCACGAACGTCTGTTTTGTAGCCTTTGAAATTCCGAGAGAAGGATCCCTTTCCCAGGCATTCATCCTTACAGTGAAAACACATGCAGAAACTACCATAAAGTTTAATCCACTCCAAACATGACCCGCAAAAAGCTTAGCGAGTCGAACTCTGCATTCAGTATTTTTTTCTTCTTTTTTTGTTATTATCTCATTTCAATTTTTCTAATTTTTAAAATATACTTAAGAAAGTTTTGTAAAGAATCTCTTATTCATCCTAATAGGTGTGTTGTCCATCTGTGTATTTATTTCAAAGTTACATTTTTGCATAATATCTAAAAAAGAAGCATAAATCACTGTCATTGAGTGTTTTTTGCTTACTTTGGTCTCCATGGCTATACTCTGCAACACACACACTGACTGTGTCTGGTGATTTGCTAAGAACATAATTGCACTTCATTATCAACCACTTTAAAGCTTATAATCACAGAAATATAGTGTGTTTCCTGTAGATGCAGCATTTGGGCTTGTGAGATGTGTCTCTGCTGGCGCCGTCATACAGAGGTGATGTGACCCTGTTAAATACGTAGGGTAGGACAGTCTTTTCTTCTAATTTAGGATAGCAAAATAAATAATAAACTCAAGCAACAAGCAATACAATTTCATCAGTGTCATCACTGATCATTTCATGAGATTAGGATAGAATCTGTATTGTTTATTTTTCTTGTTACATAATACCTTTTTCCCATGTATTTGTCAGAGCAGTGTTAGTAATGGCGGTAGCTGCTCTGGCTGCAATTCACCTCCTTAATGAGAATAGGATATTATGTGATCAGCTACGGTTTGCTTGTTTGTTTGTCTGCAAGATTGAAGAGTTGTCAACAGCTTTCAATGAAAAGCAAAGAAGTTGATAAATGATGTGAGGCGGATCTCAGTACAGATTTATGATATAAGGCCTTCTTTGAAACTTTTCTACAATATCTTGGAAATGAATGAAGAAATGAAAATGAACAAACCAAGGCACGAACAAAACATGTATTTCACCACTAGGAGATCCTGATCTGTCTCATAATTCTCCATTTGAGAGATTATATAAAAATATATATTAGGAGAATGTGTTGGGTCATATTTTAGTAGGTTAGAAGGGTAGAGAAATGGGACTGACACTGATATTTAGCTGAAACAATGCAGATTCTGAGTTGTTCAAATGGATTTCAAGATACCAAACGAAGATAAAGAATACATCTAAATGCACCAAAATGGAAAATCTTATTTTTGTAAATAACTCATGAACCACTGATGATAAACACAAGATTTGAAGTAATACGAGTAAGTTTTCAGGTTCAAGGAAATAGGTGGTAGTATTATTCATTGAGACATTGGCTGGAGGTAGATCTGAGTAAAGCATCATGGAGGGATTGTATTGTGTGTTGAATAGGTTTGTGCTCTCTGAGGAGTCTCTGGTTACAAATGGTTTCTAGTAATGGCAGTAAGAATAGTTAAAATGAAAGTGTTGAAATAATAATGATAGCAAAGAGTGGAAGAAAACTAGTATTAATATAGAATTTTGTGGCACTATAGTTACAGGCCAAGTACAGTTGGCATCACGTCTACACACTCACCCACTTCAGGTCTTCATATTTGATCATGTGGAACTGGATGTGACTCAATTTGTTCCTTTCCGATGATGGGGACCCTTGAGCTTCAATAGAGCTGCTGTTTCGTATAATGATCAGATTTGTAAGTTCTGTAAGAGAAGAATATAACATTAATTTTTTAACAGTCAGGGATGGTTTCAAATTTAAAACCTTAGCCTTAAAACTCATCACTGCCTCTGAGTCAACAATTCACTACATTGTACTGTGTATAGCTGTGTGTGATCTATAAGGGATTTCTTCTTCTTCTTCTTCTAAACAGGACTCGGGCTCAAAATGTGTGATCATGAGTTTCAATGTCATCATTGATATGAAAGACAATGCAAACAAATAAATATGACCGCAGTATGTATCAATATGGACCATATTTATGACTGAGGGACATACCTTTGGGTCGTGGTGGACAACATTGTGCCAGCTTCACTGGTACTTCAGCCAATACCAGTTTGTTTTGTTGGTAATACTTGGTGATGTCCTCCAAACTGGAAAATGATTTGTGGACACCAGGAAGACTGTAGTGCTCAGTTTTAATAATAAGACAGTCTTTGTAATCAAGTCCGAGTTCAGTCTGCAAAAATATTTTTTATGAAAATTGAATAAATATCAAATGAATAATTAGAGAGAACATTTCTAAAATATTTTCAAAAAGCCTGTTGTCACAATATTCCTGAGAAAAACAGATTCTGCAGACTTTGATCTGTACTAAAAAAAACAGTGTCAGTGACATGAAAACACTTTTGGGTATACAGATGTTTCCCTCACAGGATTGAAGCTGTTATGTTCAGAAAATATAATGAATTAAATCTTTTAATTTCATAAATTATTGCGACTGTTCACTATAACTTTGTCACATATGTGCAAAAATTAAAGTCCATCAGAAATTCCATTTTCATCAGGAGGTCCATGAAGTAGCAGGTATTTGACACAGACTGTACATTCAATAACTCTGGTGACATTTTTCTCTTTTGGCCCCTCCCACTAACGGCTTATCACTTTTCTGACACAGCCCTCCATTTATCTGGAGTTAGTACATAAATCAAGAGTAACTAATGAGTGCACTTATGTATTGTTATATCTGTATCTTGATCCCCACTCGATTTCTTTTTGCATGTATCTCTTTCTGGAAATGTTGGATCTTAAAGCAGAATTTAACTTGTTACAAAATGTTTAATTGATCATTTTATGTATCATGGCAAACATGTTATCCAGCGCCAAAAATGCCAACGTGAAGATGTATTCCACTGTCCTTAATGGCTAGTTGTGCGACATTAAGCAAGAAAAAGTGCAACCAAATGCATTTCATCAGCATTTGTCATCCCCCATAGTGGAATTTTGACAATTTGAGGGTTTGCAGCTGTTTCTTACACTGCTACTCCAGAACATCCATTTTAATTCTTTCGAGCCACCGAGTCTCACTTTATAACCTTGTTGCACTTGACACAACAGACAGATGACTTGACGTTCTCCTTTAGCATGATCTGGTAGAGACCTAACTTCAGTTTCCCTAGATTATGTAAAGTTGCCCTGGCCCAGAAGCCCCAACACATCCCAGTGTAACAACATTACCCTGCCACCTTACCTAATGCTCTTTTTGTTGAATTTTTCGTTTGGTTTATGGCACATATAATGGGACCTCTATCTATCTATCAAAGCAGTTCAATTTTCCACTCATCTGTCCATAGAATATTATCGCTAAAGCTCAAAGGGTCATTGAGATAGGTGGCGGCAAAGTTCCTTCACTCCTTAATGTTCTTCAGGATAAGCAGAAGATGCCCTTTGTGACAAGTATGTTTTAAATAGTGGAGCTTCGAACTCTGACCTTTATTGAGGTGAGAGAGCCCTCATGTTACTTGCATGCTCTCTTGTCATTTCCTGAATGAGCATTTGCTGTACTATTGGAGTAATCTTGGAAGATTGGTGACTTGTAAGACATTTCAGAATTGTTAAGTCTTCTCCATTTTTGGAAAATCAGACTCAAAATAGATCTGTTGAGTCCAAGAGCTGAAAAATAGCTTCGTAACTGTTCTCAAACTAATTCTTCTGCATCTCTTCTTAGATTTTGGGTAAACATGCTTCTGGTGAGATGTAAAAGCCAACTTCATGATTCTAACAAGAAACTCAGAACTCAGAGTGTGCGAACTTTCGGCAAGGGCAAAAACTTACCTCTGAACCTGCCTTCTTTCTTTCTTCCTTTCTTACTATCTTAATGTTTTTAGCACATTGTTTCATTCTCTGCTCCACATTCGTTATCTTAAACAGACATTGTTACGTCATGTCCTGTTCCTTTCCAGCATAAAACGTCAAAGGAACAAGGCACAACAGTAGCTAAGGTTTAGGAAGATACATACAGATTTCTTCAGTAATGCTAGTTAGTTACTAGTTGCATGCCTCTTAATCTATAAAAAACTGCAGCAAACTCTCTGGGTATCTCTCAAAACATTCTGTAGCTGTTCATCTTTTGCGCCTTCCACTTCAGCATCTCTGTTCAGCTCACTTAGCCCACTGACATACCCCCACAGAAACATCTAAGGAATCCAAGAACAAAGGCAGCTATAGCCACATTATGACCTCGCTATTCCGAATGGCTTATTTTCCATTTAATTATTTTTTTAATACTGTGAAACATTGAACGTCACCAAAATATAATCAATTCTAGCATATGCCCAAGGCAACCTCTGGGTAAAGTTTCATGCAAATGGATTAATTTGTTTTTCCGTAATCTTGTTGACAGCCAGACGGACAAAAAAACAAGCTAAAACATTACCTCTTCTGTTAGAGGAGGTAAAAGTGGTCTAGTGCTAGTTTGATGAAACTAGTGTGTTCATCAAACTAGCACCGCGTGTGTTTGATGACATGGGTGTGTCATCAAACACACGCGGTGTGTTTGATGACACACCCAGCCCTGTTAGAAATCAGGGCTGGGTGTGTCCCGTCCGTCTTCTACCAGTTTTTGATACCGTTTGGTAGATTTTTGGATTAAGTTTGTTAAGATAGTCCTTTAGTTCAATAACCATTATCGTTCAGCATTTGAATTTCATGTTTGCCTATGTGGCCTTTTTTGTGATGAGATTTAAAATCCGTATAAGATACATACAAAACTAGAAGAAACCAAGAGGGAGTCAAATACTTCTTTTCAAATCATTGTTGTTTGTAAAAGATACATAATAACGTAAAAAAAAAAACTTGTAAAGAGCAGATACTGACCAGGGTAAAAAGTTGTGCCCTTTGAAAGCTTTCACCTTATTATTTCCAAGTTTAAAAAAGGTTCGTTCTATTTGTACTATTCGGACACACCCTGGTAACTGTTGTAACTGCCCATGTGTTTACTTTGTTGGGCACACATTGAGGTAAACCACAAACACACACACACACACACACACAGACATACACCCACACACACACACACACACACACACACACACACACACACACACACACACACACGGAAGCAGGTGAACCTTACCTAACAAAGGCATCTTCTTTAAACCCACCCCCACAACGATATAGAGCTATAAAGCTCAAAGACATCTTCGGATGACTATGATGTGAGTTCTTTTAGTAAAGGTTTTATTTTCAGTGATATGAGCCCTCCAGTTACCAGGCAATGTATTATGCTGCTTTTTCTGACAACCTTTACCTGAACACAGACAGTGAGGAAGAAGTGATCATACTCCTTGGGACTTTGTCGCAGAAGAAACGCACCACCTTTAAATCCCGACTTTTTCAGCTTGTAAACGGCAAACTCTGATCTAATCAAAGAAGATATGGACATTTTCTAAAGCCAGTGAATGTTTGTATTGGATTTGGAATACTATACAACAAAGTGACTTACGTGATAGGGCCATGACAGTGGTTTCTGATGCTTTGCAGAATACTTGGGGGAGCAGTGTCTTGACAGAAGTAATTGCTAGAGTCTGTGGTCAGTCTGAAGTAGCCATCAACCAGCGACACAAAAGATAGTGCTTCCTTGACCCCCAGAAACTTGATGTCCTGGTGGTGCAAATTAGAGTTAATGCATATGTGCATTAATAACATTTACCACACTGTCAATTAAAGGAAAACAAACTGAGTTAGTCGATGTAAGATCTGTCCCTTACCAAGCATCTGTCATCTTTGCTGGTTAATGTCACCAGCCTGCTGTCATGGGGAACCTGCTCATGGCAAACCCTTTTTATGCTCATGTCAATGATTTCTTTGAAATCACAGAACGTCTGCCACTGAAAAAGAAGAGAGGTGCTGATTATTCAGTGAGGAATCTTAAGTCAGCATGGAGCAGGAGCATAAAGGTTACATTTTTATAAAAAATGCTGGTTCGGCTGGGTGCTCCTGGTCTGCAGTGGTTATTATCTACCAAATTTGAAGGACAACTGGTTAAACTGTCGACAGAAACTTCAGTGCCTGAGGCTCATTGATATATTAAAGGGATGAAGGCTAGCACGTGATTGATTGTCGGATTAAACAAAATAGCTACTGTAGCACAAACGGCTGAACAGGTTAATGCTGTTTCTCATATAATTCTGTCAGAATGCGATTCTTACCACATCACCATCAAGGTGACAGCCTGCGCTGGTTTGAATTCCAGTTCCTCCAGTGACCCGCACAAGAGAAAAAGTTGCGTTTGAATTGGAGGAAGCATGATTCACTTGAAAAGTTTCGCTTCCCAACGACGGTTCAATGCCAGCCAGTTCAATCAGGTATTTCAGTTTCAAGCTGCACTCATCTACTGAACAGCTGCCAAGCTTTTTCAAGAAAGACTTCAAGATGTTCCGGATTCGATAACGTTCCAGACGGTTTCTTTGCTCTATGTCGAGGCGATGTGACTCAGGAAGGCATGATTTGTAGCTGAAAGATGAAAAGCATTGATTTTCTTTCTGATGACTGCAAATGATATACAAATACAACAAATTATTTTAAATAAGTTTATAGACAATAATGTCCTACAAAGTTTTTGGTTGTTTGACAGTGTGGTGTGGTTTGTGCAAAAGGAATTATTATCCCGATTGAAATACCTGACAGTCTTGCAGAGTTCCTTTACACTCTGGTGGCGCTCTTTAGCCATTCTCCACAAGTCCAGCACTGCCAGGCCGAGGCATTCCTCTTGAGCGCTCAGCGGTGGAGACACTCCTGCATTACTAGCAATAAAGTCGCTTCGTACCTGTGAACCAAAGATAAATCCCTTATTATAATCAATAGTACATTATATCGACTTAGTATACACTTATTTCTGGCATTTACAGCAACTATCCATAACATTAAAACTAGCTGCCTCATATTCTGTGTGTCCCTGTTTTACCACCAAAACAGCTCTGCCATGAACTGAGTGTGACACCTTTCTCCTGGAACCAGCCTTCTCTCCCCACACTCTGGCCCACTCGTCTAGCCATCACTGTTTGGTCCCTGACAGAGTCACTCAGATTCTCATTCCTCGTTGTGCCATTTTTTTTCCTACTTCTAACACTCAGCTACAAGGATAGAAGATTCCCTTGCTCCCTAATATATCCCACCCACTGACAGGTGACATTGTAACGAGATAATTCATGTTGTTCTGACTTCACCTGTGACGGTCATAAAGTTATGATTGAGTAGTGTAAAGGTTTGACACCATATTCAAAACAAGTGACACCTTTAATAGTATTTTGAGGAACAAAATATATTTTAAGATAATATGATAACAACGAGAATATAAAAGCCACGTTGGTTGATGCAGTAAAAACAGTATTCAGAGCTTTTTAGGCTTTTAAGCTTAATGTAACAATGATTTGTTTTCTGTATCAGTACCTTCAGTACCTTCTGCCATGGATTCAAGTTTAATTAATTGAAATAATACGTACTACTGTGGACTACTATACACATACAAATAACTGAAATGAACATTTGTTGTATTGAAAAACTATACAAATACACCATTAAATCTGATTAAATAAATCAATTTAATGCATTTAAATATTATGTACTTTACCTGAGCAAAGAGATAGTCAATGACACTGCAGCAAAGCACTGGACCGATTCTGTCTCGTGTAAGACTGTAGCGGTATGATGTTCGAGGTCCTTGTCCAATCCAGTTTCTAAAGAAAAATCTGATTTGCAAAATAAGTCAGTTCCTCGTCATTCTATGACATTATTAAAAAGCACAACTTATTTTTCTTATTTTAATGAAATGAATTGAAATCAAATAAGTCCTTTTTTCTTTTTTTTTTCGAAACAATAAAAAAAAAATCTTATATCCATGTAGCCCAAAGGACTAAGGTCTCCAGTCCTGTATCATACTCTTAGTGGAATGTACTGGAAAACACAGGCATCCCATAAGAGCTCCTGTTAATCTCAGGATAAAAGTATAAAATGGTCTACTGTTGGCATGGATTTTTTTGAGTGTGCCTCTGCACAGATCAAACAAAACAAAGTGGAACATGATCATTTGATAACAAAATTCTTCAATTGCAATCCCCGAAAACATCTCAGATGATTTCTCTGTGACATCAAAGAGTATTGCTAACCTTTTAATACCTCTAAACTAAAATATTTTTCCTTTGACTCTTCACCACTTTGGTGTCAAGTGCCAAGTACATTGATCAGTCACAACATTAAAACCGCCTGAATAATATTGTCTATGTCCCCGCCGAGCCACCAAAACAGCTCTGTGACACACATCCATGAGACTCTAGTACTCATGAACCTGTCTCCGCTTCACGCGTTGTCTCTTCTTAGCCCACTTTAGTAGAGAGTAACCACTGCAGACAAGGAACACAGAACAAGTCATGCAGAATCGGAGGTACTGTGACTCACTCGCCAAACATTACAATGTTACCCACTTGCACGTATCACGGTAACAAGATAATCAATGTTATGCTGCTCTCACAGTCAGTGGTTCTAATGTTATGGCTGATCATGGTATTTTCATGCTTTTGTTGCAGCCAACACCCACCTGTTCCATATTCTCTCACATCTTTGTTGGGTAAACAAGAATTTACAGATAGATTTCACAGTGGTACAACTCAAACTCGAGTTAGTTAGTTTGCTAGTTAGTTAGTTACATTAATAAACTTCTTTAATAGGTATGATGTACTTCCTTGGGTAGATTACACAATTTTGGATTCTTTGGTTTTCATTTACCTGACTCTGAAGTGGACTTGCAAGTTTTCTTCCGTGTTGAACATGTGCGGAGGAGGATACCAAAATGACAGATCAGCAGATGCCAAACCAAAAAGACTTAAGTATACTGGTAAGATTCCTGAAAAGAGATAACATATTTCATTTTACCATGACTGATTATCACATGTTATGGTTACTTCCCTAGTTAACAAGAATGAACTCAGAAAGATTTACTTTACTATTAAGAAGTGAAATGCTAAATTCAACATTTTAACATTGCACACTTTTCTTCAAGCCAAAATAAGTGGTACACTCATAACCTAAAACTCAAACCTCACCACATTTCTTGCCAGCTTGGATGCAGACATTTTCCGTGGAAATCTGGCCAGAAGAAATGAATATTGTTGTTGTAGCCTTTGTTTTTGGAAGGAAGTAGAGGTGCACCTGTAAACAGGGACCAATGCTGGAGCTAGACCTCTGGCTGCCTTCCTGGTCTCTGATGACTAGGGGGGATGACTCCTCCTCATGGAGATTCGTGGACATTTCTGATGACTAAATCCACAGATTCAATATGATTATTTTCAGCTGTTTAGAAATTCTGGCTTTTGCTAGAGCTGAGTGAGTAGTCAAAAGGTTATTAACAGATTTAGAACGGCTGAATTCATGAACCTTAATGTATGTTTTTGTTTTATGAGCAAACCAAAATCTTCAAAAAATGCAAAGTTTGCTGCTATGAGTTCTATTATACTGCTTGCCATATATTAATGTAATTTTGTAATAGCCGTTATATATGTATTTATTATTGATTATTCGGTTGCAGCATGATGTTTGGGCACAAGGTGGTGGGTGTGGCAGGAGATGCATATGAGTGAGGTCACCAGGACAGTTCAGGGGATTGCAGATGATTGACGGAGAAGACTAGGCTTTGCCATGCCTTTTTATCTATGCACTTTTGAAAAAAAATCTGTATCCCTCGGCTGCTGTAATTGAGTAGCAGTAGTCACCGCACATCGAATTCAAGTACAGAACGCTGTGTTTGGGCATACTCAAGTTTTTATATTTTCACATGTAAGAAACTAAGAATGATGTTTTTCAAAATGTCAAATGTATATTTGTGGGGAAATTGCCATTAAATGTAGCTCACCATGTCGTGCTGCAGCCGAATCAAGAAGGACGGTTTGTGACATTCACATTTTCTGGCAAGTTCTATTCAAACTCGTATAAATTAGCATAAAAACATTGACAACATAATACAACACTGTATAAACCTTTCTGCAAAAGTTAGGGAACATCAAATCTCTGTCATGACCAGTAATGGCTGGACAGAGATTAGATGCAGCGGAACAGATATTAAAATGAGCTACAGAAATAGCTAATGCTTCTCTATATTTTATTGTGGGATCTTTTATTATAAAAGACATTTCAAAACACAAGACAATAACTTTAAACTAAAGGTGAAGAAACGATGCTACTCAAGTATTTGTTAGACATTACCTTTAAATTTCTACGCCAGAAGTCCTCATCGCCATTATTTGCTGCGCCAATCTAGAAATTGCTGTCTTCTGTGATATCTACATTTACACCGCCTGCGTTTTCGGTGTGTGTGTGTGTGTGTGTGTGTGTGTGTGTGTGTGTGTGTGTGTGTTTGTGAGAGAGACTATTGACAGGAAGTTCAACAAGACTTCCTGATTTAGTCAAGCAGATGAGTTACAGTCTTGTCACATCATGTGAAGTTGTTCTCATTGAACTCAGTGAACCGTCACATGTACAGCATCAAATCCTAGAATTTAGAGTTGATTCATGATTCAATGAATAGAGGACATTTTAAAATAGCAGAATCAATCGGATTCCTTTGAACTAATAAAATATATGTACTTAACATCAGGGCGTCCATGATCTTCCACAATGTCTGGTGGAGCTTTAAATACGAATAAAACAGGCTGAACAGCAACTGAAATTGTTTAGTAGTTGAAGATTGTTATGTTTGTGGATGAACACCATCTAGATAAATGAGAATATACTCAAATATAAAATAGGTTAACTAAAGAGCATCATCTTTATTGTCTTAAAAATGGAAATACTTGTGTAGTCGGTGTGCTTCTGTTCTGTAGTGTAACAAAGGAAACTTTAATTTTTCTCAAAATTTATTTTATTGAGAATGTAACGTACAAATGAAAATAGGTGTGAGCTATTATGACATGAAATGCTGCACTGAATTAATGTCTTCCTGAAAGTAAGGGCATTTTTGTATAGACAAAACTCACACAGAGATGCAAGTGTTATTACAGGAAGAAAATACCAGTTGACATTTGTGGTTTCCTTGTTCTGCTAAGAGGGCTTCAACAGTTTCCTGTTAGAGCTGTGAAGTCACCTATTGTGAACATTTTAATAACCAGATGTTCCTTTAAAACATGGCATTTGTCAGCGATGACAAAATCTTGTCTTCTGATAATGTTAAGGAAAGGAATTAACTCAAGAGATCTCAATCGTCTTTCTTAGATATATGGGTTTATTACAAACGCACATTTTTGTGTCATAAATAACACCAGAGAAGAGAAAAGGAGTTGTTTTCATTGGCCCAACATGAACTCTAGATTTCCGTCTCACAGCACCAAGGTTCCTGTTTAAAATCCACCTGAGAGTATGGGTCTTTCAGTGTTGAGTTTGCGTGCTCTCCCTTTGTTTGTGTGGGTTCCCTCCAGGTAGAATAGAATAGAACCAACTTTATTAATCCACACAGGGAAATTTAAGCATTACAGCAGCTCCAACATTTATAAAGTGACACCAGCTTCATCCAACTGTTGACTTGAAATTGCTCACAGGCGTTTCATTAAAAGCGATTTCTCAGAGACCTGAAGCAGTGGTGGTCTACTGTTCAAGCCCTCATGTTTCTTCTTGCCTTCTCTTTTTACCCCTAGGAACTGCAGACCTGGATAGAATCCTATGTTTTACCAAATCAGGCTAAATCTCTTTGAGGTTCATGATGAATAGCTAGAGACAAATCTAGAATTTTTTACTTACTAACCATTCTTTTTGTTGGGAGCTTTTTCATAAGTTTTATTTCTGTTGTTACATTGTGATTTTATAATTTGAATGGTAATCAGGAGCTCAATTTGTCATAGGTATACACCAGGTTATTATTGTCCTGGCCTATGACCTTTATTCTGAAGGTTCGGTGGACTATCTTCAAATCCCACTCACTTCTCTGACCTCACGCTGTTTTTACTGAAGTTGTTGAAGTTTGTTTTATGTGTTTGTCTGCTTTGCTTTTTGCTCTGTTGCTTTCCTGCGCTCAGAAAAACAGAAGTTAATACAAGCAGATTCTTCCTTGTCTAATATTTCCATCTAGTGGTTCGTATGTTATATGCCCTTTTGAAATATGTTATATTTGAGTATAAGTCTTAGCAGTAAGTATTAATAAAATCGTTGCTGGAAACTTAATACATGAATTTACTGTATTTAAAACACTCCCAGACAATAACTGTGGTATCTGTCCATAGTCCTTTCTTTACCCCATGCCACATTTATCAGATATTCGCCTGCTTTGGTCTAATTGTTTTAATTTTGATTTGGTGGTTCATTCTCTTCTTTCAGGCCACAGCTGAATGACACAGAAACCAGACGGGGAAAAAATCGTCTCCTCTGCTGGGAAATTAAAACGCATAGTGATGAAAAAGGTCATAGTCTTCCCTGCTAATGGGTCAAGGGGACGTTCTAGTTTGACAAAGTAGATCGAAACACGATGCTGCATTACTCATGATCATGAGCATTTCTCTTTGAATGAACTACATTTTTTCGGGTTTTTGTTACCACTTCCTGTCACATGTTCACCTCTCGACTCACATTGTGCTACTTAAACGTCACTCACGTTTGACACCTTAAAATTTTGATTTTACAACAATCAAAACCACAAAGAAAGTTATTGTCAGTAAAGCTGATGTTTTGTTTTTTATATAATGCTTAAAAAACAGCACAATTGCATTTTTTTTCACCTTATTGCTAGTGTAGGCATTAAATGGTTTTATTATATGTACTTATGCTTGAAAGAAGCTCTGTGAGGCTTTGATTCTTATTGTAAAGAACTGCTTGAAATTGAATCACCTTATTCTGGCCTATCCGACTCATACAGTCATGGTGAGGTACTTTTATTATTATTTATAATTAACAGAATAATAAAAATAATTTACAGAAAACATTTTTTTAGGCAGTGGCACCTGCTCCTGCTATAATCAAGGTTTCCGATTGGAGTATTGGCATGCTAACATTTCACTATTTGAAGGCCATGGATCTCTGTACAAAATGAAATTGCAATCCATCATACAGCTTTTACGTTTTTTCTGTTTAGACCAAAGCAGTGGACTAAATTACCAAACTAAGGAATGAAATTCAACATTTGTAGATGATTGAATATATTTGTGTAGACGCACGCAAAGATTGTCATAAAATCATAGAAGTCTGATGCAGGATTTATTAACCTGTTTTCTGACATAATGCATTGATTAAAAACGGAAAGGTTAACCCTCCAACCTTTATGAGTTTTTACGCAAAAATGCCACAGGCAAGATTTAACAACTAAATTAATTAAATATTAACTTATATTTTACCGATGACATTTCATCCAACATTACAAAAAGGCCCCAATAGCCATAAAATTCAAACTAAATGTTTTGCAAACAATACGGCTGGGTGCAACACAGTTTTGGTATAGGTGTAACATGTCAAATTAACATTAATTAGCCAGCACCCTTTGGCCCTTATCAAAGTCCTTCAAATCCTTGCGCTTGTTCATCGTTCCTCATTCCAACCCATCAACTCTGAGGACCAAATATTCATTTTTTTCCCTAACATATCCCACCCACTGACAGGTGCCACGTTGACAAGACAGTCAATGTTCACTCCAGCGATCACTGTTGACAATGTCATGGCTGTTAGTTGTATATGTCAACCATTGCTGGCCATCTCTAGGTCTTATGCATTTTCTGTAATTTATAGTCCCCACAGCTAGTCATTAGATCTCTTACTGGAAAATACAAGGTCTACCCACAAAGACAGAGATCCATAAAAATAACATTGGTGGTTGAACTGAAAGTTGGCTACATGTGTTTAAGAACACTAAACTGTCAACCTCTGTTTGACAATTTAATGTTAAATCAAGCAATGAATAGTTTTTTATTTATATAGCGCCAATTCACAACAACTGTTATCTTAAGATGCTTTGCAGAAAGAGCAGGTCTGGACCAAACACTTAATATAATTAAATCTGTGTACTTGTTCATTCAATTTAAATTTTTCTGTTCCTACAGAACATTTTAAGGCTTTTTCAATACAAGTCTACCAGATGAGATCCAAAGTGTTAGATATATATAAAAAGACAAAATATCATTTGATTAAACAGATAAAAATATTAGAACAACAAAAGCTTGTGTCCAGTCTTCAATATAAGTCGGCATATAAAGTAAGCCAACCATTGTCCTACTTTTGCAGGTTGTGCTGTAAAACTGTCAGTCAAGAGGAGTCTGTTTTCAAGTCAAAGACCAAACCATTCCTGTATATAAGCATTGCGATTTCATTATCGGCCAGCTCCAGATCTGTCATCTCTCCTTTAATTTTAATTTTTCCATTCTCCATGTCTTCCTCGCTGCCATCATCCCACTCTCCTTCAAAGATGGTCGTCTGCTCTGCGCTCTCTAGGACCGACTTGCGGTTTGGATGAAGTTGATGCAGTGTCAGCTTGTCCACCTCTTCTTTTCTCTCCAGTGTGAGCTGTTGTAGGACACATTAGCAGAGAACAGAAAGATTCAATATGCACGGACAAATAACACCTCTGTTATATGAAGTTCTTCGTTTGATGTCCTCTCTGAGTGCCATAGCATATAACTACTTAAAGGCAGGGCCGCCCCTAGCCAAATTGGTGCTCTAAGGTTGGTAATATGGTTATAGTCTCCCCCCCAACATACATTTGTTTGCATAATTTGGCAAAAAGGTACAATTGGTCTAACATAAACAAATTAATAAATGAAACAAAATAATATTGAAATGATTCTGAGTTAGAAAATAAATATATGTTTTTGTAAAAAACTAAAACTTAAACCTGAAATTCAAATAAAAAATAAAAAAAATAGTATAATAATGAAAATCAAAGCAGCCAGTCCTACAACATAACTAACTTTCTTTACTTTAAGTTACTTCAGCCTCAAACAACAGTAATTAACTTAACTTTAACTTTCACTTTAACTTTAAAATATATAAATATAGAATATAATCCAGCTGATTTTGTTTAGTTCACTTATAATAATGATCTAATATTAATATTTTTTCACGGAATATCAAACCAAAGACCATGTTATTATCCTAACAATAATTAATTTAATATAACATCATCATAATCGACCAAACATATGACCATAAAATTACAATTTCGTAATAATATTATTATTTTCATTGTTTGAGTTTACTTCTCTAGCAACAGTAATGTGTTCTACAACCTCTGGCTGTTGTGAATAAATATAAATTAATATTTGACCATATATTCCAACTTCTATAACCACCAGCTGGTCGGTTTCAATGACTGTCCAGTATGAGCGGTTGCAGAAATTGAATGACTGAAAGATTGAATTTCTGCAACAACTTGAGTCTCCTCCCTAACATATCTGCAGGTGAAGCTCTGCATCTCTCACTATCACGCGCGCGGTTTATCTCGTGCGCGATCTCTCTCTCTCTCACTCTCTCTCTCGATCTCTCTCTTCCTCTCTCTTTCCATCTCTCTCACTCTCTCTCTCCTTCTCTCTTTCTCCCTCTCTCTATCTCTCTCTCTTTCTCCCTCTCGCTCGCTCTCTCTCCTTCTCTCTTTCTCCCTCTCTCTATCTCTCTCTCTTTCTCCCTCTCTCGCTCTCTCTCCTTCTCTCTTTCGCCCCCTCTCTCTCTATCTCTCTCCCTCTCTCTCTCTCTTTCTCCCTCTCTCGCTCTCTCTCCTTCTCTCTTTCGCCCTCTCTCTCTTTCTCCCTCTCTTTCTCGCTCTCCCTCTCTCTCTTGAACTTTTTCTCAATAAACACTCACTACATGCCCACCACAACTGCACAGTCCCATTTTAACTATATTTGTTATTGGAGATTGGACTCTTTCCCCAATATTTATATCATATTTATCTTTATTTAATTAGTATGTCTATTTATATACGTACTTATGTGTACATATATGTGTGTATGTGTGTATGTATATATATATCTGTATATATGTAAACACATGTTTATATCTTTTTAATATTCTTTAGTGTTTATGTGTATCTTGCATATTTTCTATTTCATTCTATTTTTCTTATTACTTTTACTGTCACTTTATAAATGTTGGAGCTGCTGTAACGCTTAATAATTAATAATTATTAATAATAGTAATAATCATCAGAGTTGAGTGCAGAGAGCAGAAAAAACCCAAAATCAATGTATGACTATAAAGACTGGTACTGGAAAATCAACGACTGTCTTTAAATCAAATCTTTCTATCTCAGGGCAGAACAGCAGTTCATTTAGCATCTGGGTCCACAGAGTGTGCCGCAGTTCAAATTATATTGACACTGTGTGACCACCAGCCAACTGACGAGGTGCCCCAAAGGACTGGTGGTACCCTATGCAACTGCGTGGTCTGCGTATAGGTAAGGGTGGGCCTGCAACAAGCCCTCAAATAACTGTGGATGCATAAAATATTTCACTTAACAAAAAAACTGTGAGCATGAAAGTCGGCTGTAGATTATTTCAGATGCAGCGACAGAATAAGTCTTGACATGTACAGAGTCAACATCCTCTGAGGATCCAGGAATCTTGTCTGTAAAAAGTTTCCTAGCAATCTATACAATTGCAAGTGTGGTGTTCTGTTTTCTGGTCAAACTAACCACCCATGGTTCTTTCAGATCATCTCACATTTATTTGGGACTTTCCTGCACTTCCTCTACTTCCGTAAAAAAATCAGAGCAATATAACCATTTTTTTGAATGACCCTTTTAAAAACATAAATACATTTCAAGTGTCAATAATTATTGCCATATTCACTGTGAGATGCTTAATTTCGGAGGAAATTTTGAAAAATGCATCAAATACGTTAAAATTCATACTCCTCAACATTACACACTACACAACTCCTACAGTGCATACATGACAATATTCCACCTGGAACTTACCTCATTCTCCAGTTGCGGAAAGTTGAAATTTGTAATAACTGGCGTCGGCACAGAGGGTAAGAGCTTCTTTTTGATTCTGAGAATTAAAACAGAGTTGAAACTAATGAAAAAAAGAGCCATCTAGCAGGAACAAATTATGTAAATATTACAGATAAAACAAGCCTTAGGCATAATTAGAAGAGCTTCAAGAGTTTTAGTCCACATGCACTATGTTTGATAGGTTTATTACTTAGGTCAAAATATAGATTATTACTGTAAGGGTCACATACCTCTTCATGATACAGATGCATGTTGTTGAGAATAAGAATAACACGAACATTAAGCTCAGGATGATCAAAAGCACTAATTTTGGGGAAAAAGTAAATTACTGAAAATATCTTTGTGGAATAAATAAACCTCTTACAGTGATTTGTACTTGATGCAACACAAGTGTCAATTAAGTCTCATACCATTCAGTGAATTCTTTGGTAGTTTGTTTTTGTTGATGAATAGTATGGCTCTTGGTCCTTCTCCCTCGCCCGTCACTACAGCAAGACTGATGTTATAATTCGCTCCTGGAGTCAAGTTTTCCAGACGGTGATTAAGCAGTGAGGATGATATGTTGTAGCACTCTGATGAAGTGAGACGTGCAAAAACTTACTGAATATTGACATTACAATTGAATGTATCTAGCCTTCTCTCACATGCTGTGTGTGAGCGATGACAAGGAACAACAGAAATATTGTTCATATGTATATGTGTTCTCTTTCACTCATTCCCCAAACCCAGCTGAAAAAAGGTAAAAATAGTTGAAAGAAAAGGTGCCACACCTTTTGGCTCATCCTGTGAGCTGATTTTCACACTGCACAGGCTGTAGTGTGTTTGAAAACCTTGCAGGTCTGCAATGGGAATTGCTTTCCATGACAAATTCACGGATCCGTGTGTGTCATCAGAAGAATATAAGTGCTCTGGCTTTCTGAGTGGAACTGATGACAAAAAAGAACAGATTTAGTTATAAACAAAATGTGCCTTCTATATTGTGAGGAGAAAGACTTGTAATGCTTATACTAGGACCTATGCAGCTGTATAGGCACCGGCGTGCTTTGAACTAAATGCTAACACCACCAAAGTAACATGCTCAAAATTATAAGGCTGCCGCTCTGATATTTAATAGCTATACTATTGGTCATGTGGCCGAATATTTCTAATTAGTGCAAAAAAACTGAGAATGGTTCATCTTTATGATGTAGACAGCCTGTTTCTATGAAAACAGTACATAAGACAAATTAAAATTCTGCTTCCAATTTAAACTTAGGAACCTAAAGGCATATCCAAGGTTATTGCAATCCACCCATTGAACCTCCATTGGAATCCATCCAATAGTTTCATTCCATTTTCCTCATCTTCCTGAGGTCGGGTTTCAGTGGCATCGGGCTAAGAAAGTTATTCCTGCCCATCCCAGGGGATTCCAATGTTTTCTCAGCCCAAATGTTCAGAAAGTTCACTGGGTCTCCAACCATTTGGACATGCATGGAAAACCTCTAATTGGAGGCGGCCTAATCTGATGCCTGAAACACCTCGACTAGCTCCTTTCCACGTGAGGGAGCTGCAGCGCCTCTTTGATCTCCCTCCAGATGTCAGAGCATCGCAATTTATCTCTAGGGCTGAGCCCAGCGATCCTATGAAGGAATCTCATTTCAACCGTTTCGCTATAACCAAGAGAAATTCACTGACATCAACAAATGCCTCATAGTGGTTCTACGAACATCCATGGGCACCATGAACATCTGTACAAATGACTGGTCTAACCAGCTGACAGATACAAGCTTTCAAAATGAGCTGCCAAGGGAAAAAAAGGAGGAGCTCTTTATCAGTCATTACGTGACTTTCGTGGTTAAGAAAACTTCATATGATTACTGCATCTTAGTTTTGGATTTAACTGACAACAGGTGAGAATGCCCAAGCACTGAAACAAAAGATAACTAAATGCAGATTGTTGATGTTTTTTCTAAGACTATCTACTATAAGTCCTTTGCTGTAGCAAATGTCCAAAATAAGATTTACATTCATGTTACAAAGCGGTCCAGCAGTCAAGACGCCTTCTCTAATGGGAGTAAAAGTAGGAAAGCTTTGACTTACTAATGGGGACACAATGCCTACCAAAGGACATAGCATACATGGGGAAACATCATTTTTGACTTTGGCACATGACCATGACCAAACATCAACCATTAAGGAGCGTGATCAGAAAACTGGTATGAGTTATCCCGGACAGCCACAACAAACAATGCTCCTCTGCACTTCATTTGGGGAGGCATGTTACAGTGCTTACAAATGGTAACCATGGTAACCCTGTTTGTCTGAATGTGTGATTATTACAGTTAAAAACACTCACCACCCTCTTTTTTGTAAAAGAGGCACGTATTGACTGTCTGAGGTTTCTCACCAACACATTTGTGTTCAAAGTAAAGGTAACGAATGAAGGCTTTCACAGCTGGAAAAGAAACAGAAGAAACTGGATGATTGTTTTGCCATACATTAGTTTGAATTAAAAAAAATGCATCACAAACTTAGATGAACAAGAGTTAATGACAACTTGAGTCTAAATGCAGGGTTATTTCTGTGTTTGTTTTGAATTTTTTACGTGACCTATTTCATCATATTGGCAAAAGTGATAATGATGAATCGCTTTTAAAGCCATTGATTCAGTTTTGGTGCAAAATTAGGCCATTGACATGTTTCCCTCTGTAAAGTACAACAGACGATGCTGTGCTTTTGAAAGCACTTTCAATACAACTTACATTTTTTTATTTCATTCTTTTCTTTACTTCTCCCCCTTGCAGTTAAAACAATTACATTTTCGGGCCTCAAGTCTCCACCTTGAAACTCATAGAACTCGAGGCAAGTTCTCTTTTTTAATTTTTCGCCCAGCGGAGTTTTGTCACATGCTGCCAGGGCAGAAAAGAAATAAACATCATTTAAGGTCTGTTGGAATATGAATAGACATGACACATGACACACTTGAGCACAAACATACGTTTCAAAACTGCAGGAAACTCCACTGGAATTTGAATGATTGCTGGAGGAGAATTTCCTGCTGCATTTACAGCGACAACAGAGATATTGGCAGCAGAGTATGAGATATAAATAGGGTATTCTTTCAGACTGGTGTTATGTTTCCTGCTTTCACAAGGATTTCTACAAGATGTAGATATGTCCATCACGTTGTAATTCACTCCTGTGGCTGCTGCATGTGTGTCCGGCTAAGGAGCAGAGGATGGCCCAGTTCAGAAACCCAACTGAATCCGTTGGAGGTGGTTATCAACTTTAAACTGTAAAATCCAGCTTTGGGGATACTGAAGATAAAATCACACATTATATATGCACACTATGCACACTATGCACACTGCTTTTGCAATTTAACATTTCTCGAAAAAATGATCTCAATCAATACCATTTGCACAGTGTTGTGTTGATGTTATTCAGCAAACGTTAAGATTACAGCAGATAAAAAATGTCCTTTAATTCAAAAACCGCGTTTAGATTTGTTTTTTTGTTTTTTTTGGTTCGAGACAGATTTTAAGATGCAAAATTAAAGAAATGGCTAAAATGATATTTAAACACGATGTGTATATCATATATCCTCATCAATTTGTTTCATCATCTTCTGTATTATATGTTGCAAAAGTGGCCATAGTACAGGTAGATGGTTTTCTTTCTGATGTGATAGTACTGTTTCCAAAACCATGTTTTGGAAACATGGGAACATTTTAGATGTGGAACATCTATAATATGCTATCATCAAAATGTAATTAGGGTGAAACCCAAAAAAATCAAAACCACTCACATCTGACCTGTAATCATAACTTTTGAAAGATCATTTGGTGGTCGTTATGATTTGCATTTTTAAAACCTTACATGTAAATAAGGGAATATACATCACATCGCATGTATGTCAAACATTAAAACAAGATTATCATAACATTTATAACATTACCAATTTTCTGATTTTTTTTTTCTCCTCCTAATATTTTGTATGTCGTATAATCCTGAACCTGAGAAGACAATTTATTTATAATAATGTTTGATTTTATGAATATAAACTCTTACATGTGTCCTACTTTGAATCTGCACAGCCCATTGCTGCACAATGTGGGTCAAAATCAATATACAGTAAATTAGTGTCAACAGTGAATGTTTCGTGTTCTTTTACCTTCAGTGACTTACCTTCCACGTTAGCGTTACCTTTCGCATGCCATTCATGAGTGTTGTTGTCATGGATACTTCAGGTTTGTGTTCCAGCTCTAAAAATGAAAATAGTGTGTTTATTTTAATTAGTTATCACCGAAGGTTCTTCTTTGTCTCACTTCTACAACTAAAGAAAAGTGGAATAGATGCATCTGGTATAGCTTCCAAAAGCAAGAGAAGAGCCTTGCGTTCATTTTACAGAATAGAAAAGCCAGGAAATGTTAAATAATGAAATGTGCGATATTTCATATATGAGTTTAGGTTTCCAACATTTACTCTGCATAACTCATTTCAGGCAGTAAATCACATCCTCATTTCCTTTTAGGGAGTGGAATCAGATATATATATATTATTCAGTGATGACCGGTTGCTCTTTTCTGTTGCTCATTGTGATTTAGATATGTTAATCATTTCTGCTAACACGGTTATGTCTTCCTCTGTTTGTAAGGGTTGGAGTTTTTAATTATTCTAAACATTTTGAGAAAAATGTCTGCTAATTTCATTTAGAAGAATAGATCACAAGTCCAAAGTGTAACTTCACCTGCGGGAACAATCACAATGGGAGACCAGTCACTCCACAGTGGGTGAGGGACCTGATTGGACTGATGTCTGATCTGAACCTGGTAAGCTTTATGCTTTAACAGATTCAAAACAAAGACCTGGTCTGTGCGGATAAAAAGACAAAGAGAAATATCAAAATAAATTCCTATAAGGCTTTTTTTTCACATGAAGGTTTTTTCCATTGTCAAGAGATAACGTGAAAGACCAGAGCTAAGAATAAACTATAATCTAACAAGTACACTGCTAAAAAAACAAAACAAGGAGGCCACTTTAATCAGAAATCAGATCTTGGTTAAAAAAATTGAAAAACATTATGTAATTCATTGAGAACAAAATGATGTGAGAACGGTCAACAGAAACCAAAACCATTAACCCGTTGAGGACTGGATTCTAAGTCACACCTAAAGTCAAAATGAAAAACGGTGATCAAAGCATGATCACGCATGTGTGAATTTCATCAGGACAACTCATGATGTGTGTCAGGAGGGTCTTTGGCCCCCACATGACTGTATGTGCTTGTGACAACATGGGAATGCTCCTGATGAGACTGCTAATGGTATCTTGGGGGAACTTGTTCCAGATCTGGATCAGAGCATTTGTGAGCTCCTGGACAGTCTGTGATGCTACTTGGCAGCATTGGATGGACAATACATGACATTTCCAAAAATTGGATTCCGGTCTGGGGAACTTGGGGGCCACTAAATGTAAACGATACCTTCATCCTCCAGGATCTGCCTACACACTCTAGCAACATGGGGCCGGGTATTGTTCTGCATCAGAAGGAACCCAGGGTCAACTGCACCTGCGTATGGTCAGATAGTGGGTCCGAGGATTTCATTCTCGTACCAAACAGCCGGCAGGGTGGAGGTCTGTGTGACCCTCCAAGGGTATTCCCCCTCTGACCATCGCTTACCCACTGCCAAACCGGTCCCGCTTGAAGATGTACAATCGGTATAACTGTCACCATAGCGTCTCCAGAAAGATATTGGGATCTTGCCCTTCTACGGCCCTCTCCTCATGTAAAACCCGTTTCCTGGTATCTCCTCCATGCTCCTCCACTGAGACTAGGATACACAGCAAACCTTCTTATGATGGCAATTATGAATGTGCCTGGAGGAGCTACCACCTATGCAACCTGAATGGGCTGCAGGTACCGCATCATGCTAACAGTAGAGACAATGACACTAGCAAAATGCAATACTAGAGAAAAATCATCAGGAGGGATGAGGAGAGAGAAATGGTCTGTGCCACAGACTCTGTGGTAACCTCCTGCAGAACCAGAACATTTTGGGGTTTGTCGCGTTGTTGCCTCTCCTGTCCAGAGACGTTTAACTGACTCTGTGTTATATTGTGGTGATGAAATGTCTCCTTCATTTTTTTAGCAGTGTATTTCTAACTTAAAGCTTTATGTGGCAATTTGCTCAGTGCTATAGAATATATATATAAATATATATATGTTTGTATATATAATTCAAGTTTATGCTATGTACAGATATATATTTATGTTGCTATATATAGCAACATAAATTTGAGACGTTCATTTAGTGGGATGAAACTCTCCAAACCATTGTATTTATCCAAAGCAAATGTATAAATAAACTAAATAAACTAAATAAACTGCTGACTGAGGCTGAATGAACTTTTCATACGAGAGACATGATTTGCAAATATATACAACATGAAACTACTCACACTGAAAATGATCAATGGTTGTATTTGTCACTCTCTGAAACAGCAAGACAGATCATTGGTTGAATATGTTGATAAATGCAGAATAATGCGTAATATACAACAAAATTTGGTTAAGAAAAAAGCCTCACGTTCTCCCATGACACTGTTTTAGGTTGATCCACGCGGTGGAACTGAACCTCAGCTAAAGCTGGATATTCCTCTGCTTTCGTCCATCTCAAGCTGAGGTTGTTTTTAAACCATGACATGCCAATATTTTGTGGCACTTGAAACTTCACTATTGCAAAACCCAAAAAAAAGCAATGGCAAAATAGTATGTATGACTTTTCAACTCTTTTGTACTTTATCTTTGGAAACAACAGGAAATGAGCTGTTTCCACTAATTTATGCAAAAAGGATAACCCCCCGCCCCCTGCAATCGGGATGAATGAGAGGAGTACCTGTGTGTTTGAGCACAACAGACCTGCTGGCTGACGTGCATCTGGAATTTCCCACGTGAGCTTCCACACAAATGTGAACCTCAAGATGAGTCCTGACAAGCTGTTCTTTCTTGAGCTCATACGAGGTATTCTTGATATTCCAAAATTTTGTTTTACTATGGATGAATAACATGTTTGAGTGCAGGGAAATGAGCAGAAAATGAGAACAGATCACTGGTTGTTAGCCTGAAACAGAAGGCCTATATTAACCTCCTTAAGTACTCTTCTTCTTATTTCAAACTTTCGGTCTGACTTGTTAAAAAGGTAACAAAAAGTTAAATGTGATATTTCATTTATTTCACACATATTTCATTGCCGATGTGAAGATATTGTAAAGGTAGGATAGACAGTCCCCACTGTTTTGAGCCTCTATTCTAAACTAAGATAGCCATCTCCTGACTTTAGTTTTATATTTTTTCTCTAGATCAAGTCTGATTTCAGTTATCTAATTTATACAGGCAAACTATTACATTAAAATTGCCTGTTTGATATTGTCTAGGTCCCTTTTTCTGGCATCTAGACAGCGCTCTATGTGTGTGCAGGAGCCGGTTATTGGTTCAGTAGCTGTCCCGTCTTAGAACACTTTGGTAGGTACTAGCCATTGTAGTCTGGAAACACCCAACAAAGCCTGTAGTTTTGGAAATGTGCTGACACACACTTTCCATTGTCAAAAGCACAGGGACAGAGTGCAGTTTCTTTCTACTGTGTCTATATTCATCATAGCAATATACTAAAAAAAAACCAATTATTGGTTGTGAAGACATCAGCATCATTGTAACAATACTCACTTCAAGTATAGGTCATATGTCACATCTCTCTCAGTCGTATTCATGCTCCATTCACAGAAGTAACGGTTATCATGAGTTTTTCTTTTAAAGCACTGGGGACTGGAAGGTGCCTCACATGCTGACCCTTAGAGGAAATATGCATTTCAAAATGATCAAACTGACTTCATTTTAACTTATTTTTAACAAATCGTTCCAAAATGAAGCAAGGACAGAAAACAGCTTCAGCATCAAACTTTAAAATGACCTACCGGTTATAAACAGTTCTATTTCCTCATTAAATTCCCGTTGTACTGTGAAACAACTTGTAATATATCCCACTGAAATTTTTCCATCTAGCAATTCAAGAGGTTTTGGGACCAGTTCCACTAAGCATTCTCAAGCTCAAAATTATAAATCTTATTTTCAAAAAAGCAAGCTGCCAACATGTAAATATTTGTTTAGACAATTTGTAAGGGTTGACGCTTCAGTAACGACACACGGACCAATGTGGTGGAGATGCAATCAGTTACTGGAAACCACATGATGCTGATAAGTTGCAAAGTGTCCTGATATAATCTTCCAAAGAGTTTCATATTTACTCCTACCTTTGCTGGCCTTTGTAAGGAACATCAACAAAACAATATATCCATGTAGAGAGCGCCAGCATTTCAAAGTTTCCATGAAGTATAGTGGAAATTCTGGAAGGGTCATTCTTGGATATGTATGAAGCCATCTACTCCTCTTGCCACTTCTCAGAAATGTCAGTGCAATTCATGTCTCTCAGGTGAAAAGAGCCACAGAAAACCAGAAACCAGTATCAGTGTGGGGGAGGTTGCATTTGGTAGACACATCCGTAGACAGACACAACAGCCAATAAAAAAGTGAAAAATCTGGGTTGCCTTCAGGCTGCCTTTCAGCAAGGCAACTTTATTTATCTCGCACATTTTACAAACAGGGCAATTCAAAGTGCTTTACACAGAAAAAAACATTGTTACAAGTGCAAAAGAACATTAAGACATAGTTGAAACAGTTATTAAATAAAAACATTAATAGAGATTACAAAATTTAAAACAAGCTTGCAAAAAAAAAAAAATCAATAAATTGATTGATAAACAAAAGCTGAAATAGAAGAACATTAACTGTCTAATCGATTTTGATCACAGACATAATTCATAATTCAATTCATTTGAGTCAGCTGAAGCTGTCTGATCCATTTCTTAGGAATGCCCGTTAGGGTCGTTACAGTCGCCAAATCGGCGGAAGATAAGTGTATGTACAAGGTTTTTTCCAAATCCTGCTGAGAAATCGGTCCTCTAATTATAATAAATACAATATTTCTGGCTTGGTTTGACCTTTTTCTCTTGTCTCTTTTTTTTTTTGTGTGTCTTGGGGAACTTTGTACGTGATTTTATTAAGCTCAGATTTGCAATTAACTAAAGAGAGGAAAGAAGTTGCTATGTTTTAGTTAGGATTCTAAAAAATGGTTGCTGTACCATAAATACCCACCCAGTTTTCCAGGCGGTCCAGTAATATATTGTGGTCATCCATATCGAATGCATCACTGAGATCCAGTGGATCTAAAACTGAAGTTCTACCACTGTCCGTATTCAATCATGTCATTGAAGACCTTAACCAGGGCAGTCTCAGTGCTGTGAAGCCCCCAAAAAATCTCACTGGAAGACATCAACCGTGTTGTGTAGTGCCAAAAAGTTGTTTAATTTTTGAGAAACTGTTTAAGTATATCTTAGAGGTGAAAACTGTTTATTTTAGCCATGATGGAAGAATTGATATTGATCTGTAATTATTTACTGTTAATGTGTTCAAACTGTTGTTTTTGAGAAGTGGTTTGATGACGGCAGTTTTCGGGGGCCGTGGGAGCACCCTGAAACAAGAGCTGCATTAACAATCTGTAAAAGCTCTGAGACCAAACAATCTGAAACTTTTTTGAAAAAGCTTGTTGGCAGAATGTCGAGGCTAAAAGAAGAGGATTTTAAGAAGTTGTATAATATCCTCTGGGTATGTCTGCTTTATTAAACTTTTGGGTATAAATATTGAAAATGATCCATGAAGGTTTTGTATGTATGTCTGGAAAATGTTTGGTGTGTTTCTTAAAAAAAATTCCCCCCTAATGAGTAAAATATGTTAAAGACAAGAGATGTCAATTCATATGCACCAAACTTGGTTAAGATCGTACCAATGCTCTAGAATTTAAAGCCAAAAGACATTTGGCAAAAAAAGCTCCCTCTAATGTCAGAAATATACGACCAATCTCTCCAAAAATCAATCCAGTTCTTCCTCCCACTTACGTCTATATGGGCATTATCTATGAAAAAGATTTTGAATTATGTACAGAAAACAATGTTTTTAATGCAAAAAGTTCCCTCTAGAGAGTAAAATATGAGCTAATAAAGTAAAACACAATGTATGAACAATAGATCTCCCCAAGTTGATTCATATACACAAATTTGGACCAAATCGGACCAACAGTTGACAAATTATCCAGAAAACCTTTGGAGATAAAGCTCCCCCTAGTGTCAGAAATATACAACTTGCCTTACCCAAATTCAATGCAGTTCTTCCTTGCACTAAGGTCTATGTCAGGCTAAAATTTGAAAATGAACCATCATATAGTTTTTAAGTTATCCCGTTAACAAGAAGGACCTGCTGCGATGAGGATTTCATAATACCCCTGATTTTTCGAGTATAACACTGAAACTAGAGCAACAAAAACACACATTGGTCTACCGAAGTTAAGAATCTCATCTCTGTGTGCACCATCATGATGAAAGTCAGTGAAGCTGAAGGAAGATCAGATGTAGTGCTGAAACTTCATTAGGGACTTCATATTGATGAGTTGGTAAGGATATCTTAAAACCATTTTACACGCTGAATTGCTGGTTGAAGCTCTTTTGCCTCATGCACATGTTTTCTTATCTTGAATATCTTTAAAACCACTGGCAGTGTTGAACAAAATATTCAGATCCCCTACTTCAGCAAACACACTGAAAATAGTCCACTGCAGGTAAAAGTCGTACATTCACAACCTCTAAAGCTGTTGTAATTGTAACAAGCCTATACGATGTTGCGTAGATTTATCTAAAAGATTGCCTGTTTTTACGTCACTGTTCTGTGAGAACTGCTCGGGCCCACCCTTGAAATTCTAGCCAGAGGTAACAGTCTATTAATAATGGGGGGAAAAACTGCATAAAACAATCCAAGGCACGCGACTTATCCCTTTGTTTACAGAGCAGTGAAAAGGCAGAAAGATCTATTACATCTAACTTTCGGTGACATTGCGTGTTAAGGAGTGATTATAATAACAACTAAAAAAAGCCCTCAGAGAGCGCAAACCTCCGCCAAGGCACAACAGTAGCCATATATGCAGATTTCTGAACTAATGTTTGAGTTATGGCCAGCCTCTAAATGTCTCTCTGAGTATCTCTTAAATACTCCACTTCCCTCAGCGTCTCTATTCAGCCCACTGAGCCCCCAGCTCCACCCCCAAGTGGACATCAAAATAACTCTTTGAAATTATCCCTGAGCCCCACCCCAAACAGATATCAAAGGAATCAAAGATCAGAGACAGCAGTAGCCAACTTGTGATGTCACTACTCCGAACGACTTATTATATTATTTTATTTCATTTTAAATGCTGCCAACACTTATAGGATATCCCAAAATCTACCAATGTGTAAGAGTTTGTGCAAATCCGTCCAGTAGTTTTTCCGTAATTCTGCCCACAAACAAACAGACATACAAACACAAACACAAACATTAAATGCACAGGAATGAAAACATAACCTCCTTGGCGAAAGTAACTAACAAAACATCCTGTGATGTTTTATACTGAAGAGGAACAGGAAATTACGCAACAATATGTGTTCAAAAGTAAGTTCACAGGTAGGAAATTGGGCCCTTGGCTGAAGTTTGCGCTCTCTGAGTGAGCTTTTTCTAGTTTTATATGGGGTTTTTTCCCCAACATTTTATGTAATTTTCATGAAAAAGCTTTTGCACATCATTACAGTAGGAGGTAGGACTCTTACACTATAGCCTACATCTTTCCTTATCAATCCATCCATCTATTTGAATGTTTGTCTTTTCAAGGCACTATATCAGTTGCTTAAATTGATTGGCCTTAAGAAAATAACCACTGACAGTTTAAATCAGAATAATTTTGATTCTATTTGTGGGAACCTGTACATTGCTGGGATATATAAGTGAACAGTTTGTCAGAGAAGTTGATGAGTTGGAAGCAGGAAAAATGGGCAAACGCAACGATCTGATTTGTTTTGTACTCTGGGTTTGTATTGGAACCCACCAAAATGTCAACTAGTGAGCCAGAGACAAGGTCATGGGCACCAAAGGCTCATAGATACACGCAGTGAACAAAAGGCTAGCTTATGTTGTCTGATCCGACAGACATGCAAATTGCTGAAAATGTTAAATGCTAGTCCTGATTGAAAGATGTTGGAATATACAATGCATCACAGAACTCATTCAGCAGCACGAGAAAGGCCTAAAACTGAAATAATTTTTATAGATGTTAATAAGTATATATCAGTGTACTTATGTGGAACTTCAGACTCACAGAAGTATCCTTACAGTTCATTTTGTGATCCCAGATATGACTCACAGGCAACTCTTCCTTATCTTACATCTTGTTCCCATTTCCCATAAATAAAAGTTATGCTTTCACACCAAATTACTTGCACTTTCATTTTAACAGTTGCTTTCGATCACATAAATCAAAGGAGCAGTGAATCAGAGAGAAATTGTTTCAGTTAAGATTATTGTCTAGAGACAAAATTTTCTTTAAAACTTACCTGACTTTTTTTCCTTTGTCCACTTTTGAATACTTAGAACAATCAAGAATATTAGCGGGTTAGACTATTTTCATTTGGACTTCTCTGATAGACTACCATAGTATAATCCAGCTCTCATTTTATTTTATTTTTTTAACATCAATTGTATTCACTAAGTGCATTCTAATGGTGTAGCTTATAGAATTAAAGAAAGGAAATGAATAAGACTTGTATGATAGGCATAGGCATTTAATCCACATGTTATGCTTTCTCTCATATCATTTCAGCTAATTTCATACAAAAACACACTAACTAGACTCTGCTCTCCTCATATACTCATGATAACGTCATGTATGTTAGTAGTGTGGGAGACTTTATGATATTGTTTTTAATAAAGTTAGCATAGTAGCGTGTGTGTAACACATTATGACTGAGCATTAAAGAGCGTACAGTTGTGTATTTGTGAATGTACTGTTGTGGCTTTAAGAGGTATAGTAGTGCATGTGTTTGTGCTTGTAAGAGAGTAAAGCACTTTACATGTGAGTGCTTGATTCAGGATATAAGAGAGTATCATGGTGTGACTGTACAATTGTACATGAATAAGAGCCCACTGTATTTGTGAGTGAACAAGTGTCTGTCCAAGTATGAGTGTATGTACACGTGTGAGAATATGATTAAGCATTTAAGAGTGTGTAAAAGTGTATGTGAAGTGTGAATGTGCTTGTAAGAAAAAAAATAATAGCATATGTGTGCATTTAAGAGAGAATAATGGTGTACCTGTTAGAACACAATAGTGGATTCAAGAGAGTATACAAGTATTTATGTTTTTACATTTAAGATAGAATAGTATTGCGATTGTACAACTGCATGTATAAATGTATAGTGTTTGTGTATCTATAGCGCATGTAAGAGAGTATGGTAAAGTATATGTGTGTGAATGTGCATAAAGGAGATCTTCATAGAGTTTGTGAGAGAAGGAAAGCGCATGCAAGAATGTATATTAGTGTTTGTATAACATTAATACACAGTGTGTGTTGCAAAGCACTAAATGTATCCTAAATGACATGTCATTAGTGTCCCATAGCCTGTCCTGCTCAGCCTCTTTGACATCACATAACCTGCAGAAAAGTGACAGTTGGCGCCCCCCAGTGGTCAAATGATGCCAGTACAGATAGGAGTGTAAGGGCGGGAGAAGGCACTCATGCCTTGTTCGTCACAGGACCACAAACAGACCAAGACTACTGTTTCTGTCTGAGCCTGACTAGCAGCACATTAGCTTGCTTCTGAAAAACCATGTTCAAGCCCATCGCAACTCTCTTTTTTCGTTGAAAATGCCAAACGTGTGTGATTCCTTGCTAGAAAATGGCGGAGTCGGATTGCGGGGATTTTTCATCGCGACATCCACAGAACAGGTGAGTGAAGCGCTCACAGGATGTAGTGTAGCCCCAGTGGTGGAGACGCCATCGCTGTGACGTAACAGGAAGCCTCCTCTCCTCCGGCTGGTACCGACCACTGTAGAGCCCCGATGCCGCAGCACGACTCCAGGAAACACCGAGGAGCTGTCCGGGCCGCCAGGCTCCAAATACAAACTCGGTTTAATGTGGATGTAACACTTGTTTATAGCAGTATACACACCTTTCTCAGCCTGATGTGTTCCACATGGTACCTTACATTTCATCAGCTGAGACAATACTTGGCAAACTTTTTGGACAATGTTTATGCTGCCTTTATTAGTAAAGGCTTTACCATAGCCTTACAAATCTAGGAAATAACACTCAAAATAAGAAAACAACAGTTTTTAAAGAACTGCACTTCTGTCAACAGATACAGTGAATGCTGGAATATATGTATTAATGCTTATTTTTTGCCATCATTCATATAACATTCTTTGATGAAATTAGATTACTTTAATGTTCATTTAACTGATAAAAGTCCAACCTCTAGACCACTGAAATTGGTTTTATGAGGTAGACACTGATAACTCATATCAATATTGGAGTTTTGAAAACAATCCCACATATATACAAAGACTTCTGATTCTTAATATTCACTTGATAAATACTGGTATCCCAAGACCATATAAGGACATTCACTATTCATTCATTATCCTTAAAAAAACACTTATCCTGTTCGGGGTCACTGGGGTTGGAGCCTATTCCAACTGACTTAATGCCGAGAGGCAGGACATACTACTAATAAACGGCAACAAAGTATTGTATGGTTTATTAACCTTTCCACCAGCAATGGGAGATGAGCGACATGTTTTCCATGTCAAAATCAACAAAGTGGGTGGCGCCAAAGCAGGCTTTCACTTTCAGTGTACATGAAAGGAGAGGAAAGTTTTCTTTGCTCATAAGTCACCAGAAGGTGCTGGTTCTCTCTCTGGCTTGCATTTCAGTATCGCTGTGCTGTTCGGTTATTTCCATGTCAACTTCTTTGGCAGTTCTTTGCAATGCTCATTCTGTGCCTCCTAAAAGGAGCGGATCTCGGGCAGCAGGTCAATAAATTGTTCCATCGCTTCAACCAACGCACTTCAACATGCAGGAACAAGTCTCCATATGCAGCATCAACCATGTCCACTAACGTTTTGAAAAGCCGGTGCTGCAATCCTTTTGACCTTATTAAGTTAATAATCGTCACTTGAAGCTTCATTACATGGAAAATATACATGACTTTGCTAGTAAGCGCCTGTTGGTGGAAGTCCTCTTTGGGGGGGAAGTCCTCATTAAAGGGGTTATATGTCATGTGACATATTGATACATAGTTTTTTGGCGAAGGAAACTACTTGCTTACAAATGAGGAGGATTTGTTTTGAACTAAAGTTAACAAAAAGTCATGTTCCCATTTGGCATGAAAATTGAAAGTTTTTGACTTTTTAACGTATGTTTTCCACTATCATCTTCACCTGCGAGCTGAAGGCACTGACAAAGTGAATGTGACATAAGTCATCCAATCAGATAGCACAGCAGGAGACTCTCATGTCCAAATATGTAAATTACACCTTATTCGGATAGGTTGAAACAATGTTTAAATTAAATTTACATATATAATTTTTGTATCTGTCCTAAAATGCTTTGCGATGGAGTATGACCTCCTGTTAGATCGACCAGTTGGCAACCCCTGGTCTGAATGGAGAAATAGAATTTCTACAAATAAGCTATTGACCACAGATTACACGTTGACACAAGTCAATGCCTTGAGATAACACCAGATATTACATTATGTAATGTTCTTGAGCTACAGCTTACTTGGCAAGAATATTATTGTATTTCAATTTATTTTACACATGTGCAAATTAATTGAATTGAAAATTGAATTTCACAGCTTTAAGCCGTATACATTATATTAGAAAAAATAAAGTCTTCAAGGTTATTTGAGAATGGTGTTTGATTACATTATTCAATCATTGTGACAAGGCCTTTTTTTGTCTTCCCAGTATGGCTGACAAGAATAGCATCCTGCACTGTACATTCTCTGCACCAAGCCATAGTGGCATCCTCCTTCAGGGCTTGTCAGTATTGCGGGCTCAGGGCCAACTGCTTGACGTTGTGTTAGCCATCAATGAAGAGCGCTTCAAGGTCCACAAAGCTGTTCTGGCCGCCTGTAGTGATTACTTCAGGTTAGTCTGAATGACACAAGACTTGTCAATGCTTATTTACATTCTAAGTCGTGAGCACATTGCCAGTAATGTCATCCAGAGTGCCTTGTTTGAGTAAGATGTCGTTCACAAATCAACCTTATTAAAATAAATTCCGTTAGAGGAATGTAAAGTGGGTTGAAAATAAGAAAATATGTACAAATTACACTTTTGTCATCAAATAATAGTTTAATACAAGTGCTCCGTCTTTATGGAAAAACACAAAATGCATTTTAACGCAATGCGTTGGAATTATGAAAAACACAATGTGTTGCTAACTTGGTTTGTGTTACAGAGCAATGTTTACTGGAGGCATGAGGGAGTCAAATCAAGATACCATTGAGCTGAAGGGTTTGTCCGCCCGTGGACTGAAACACATTATTGACTTTGCATACAGTGCAGAAGTCACTCTCGACCTGGACTGTATTCAGGATGTCCTTGGAGCAGCTGTTTTTCTCCAGATGGTCCCTGTTGTGGAGCTCTGTGAGGAATTCCTCAAGTCAGCAATGAGCGTGGAGACCTGCCTGCACATCGGCCAGATGGCCACCACCTTCAGCCTGTCTTCCCTCAAAGAGTCAGTGGATGCCTTCACCTTCCACCATTTCCTCCAAATTGCAGAGGAGGAGGACTTTCTGCACATCCCAATGGAGCGCCTTGTCTTCTTCCTGCACAGCAACAAACTGAAAAATTGTAGCGAAATTGACCTCTTCCACGCTGCCATCAGGTGGCTAAAGTATGATGACTCTCGTCGAACTCAGGCCAGCAGCGTCCTGTGCCATGTGCGCTTCCCTCTCATGCGCTCGTCTGAGCTGGTGGACAGTGTTCAGACGGTGGACATCATGGTGGAGGATGTGCTGTGCCGCCAGTATCTCCTTGAGGCCTTCAATTACCAGATTCTTCCCTTCCGACAGCATGAAATGCAGTCTTCGCGGACACTCATTCGTTCTGACGTCAAGTCGCTCATCACCTTTGGAGGGACACCCTACACTGACAATGACCGCACAGTGAGCACCAAAGTGTTTTATCTCCCTGACACCGCTTCCCGTCAATTCAAAGAGCTGACAGAGATGGAAGGAGGCTGCAGTCATGCTTGTGTTGCTGTGATTGATAACTTTGTGTACGTGGTTGGTGGACAGCACTTACAATACCGCAGTGGTGAGGGAGCAGTAGACAACTGTTACCGCTATGACCCACATCTCAGCCAGTGGCTGCGTATCCAACCTATGCAGGAGGCTCGTATCCAGTTCCAGCTCAATGTGCTGCACGCACAGCTGTACGCCACTGGAGGGCGCAATCGAGCTGGCAGTCTGTCATCTGTAGAATGTTACTGCCCAAAGAGTAATAAGTGGACATATGTGGAACCCCTAAAACGTAGGATCTGGGGTCATGCAGGAACTACCTGTGCAGAAAAGCTGTATATCTCAGGGGGGTATGGCGTTTCGCTGGATGACAAGAAAACCCTCCACAGCTATGACCCAGTTTCAGACCAGTGGTACTACAGAGCTCCCATGAATGTACCAAGAGTGTTGCATGCCATGATCAGCGCTAAAGATCGTGTTTATTCCCTTGGCGGTCGCATGGACCATGTCGACCGTTGCTTTGATGTGCTTGCAGTTGAGTGTTACATTCCAGAGCATGACCAGTGGACTACCGTTAGTCCAATGAGAGCAGGGCAGTCTGAGGCAGGCTGCTGTTTATTGGACAGGAAGATCTACATCGTTGGGGGCTACAATTGGCACCTAAACAATGTCACAAGCATTGTGCAGGTGTACAATACAGAGACAGATGAGTGGGAGAGGGATTTGCACTTCCCGGAATCGTTTGCTGGCATTGCTTGCACACCAATTACAATTCCGCAAACTGCCACTTGATGCTAACGACCTAACCGATCACTAAGGATTTTATTGAATTTCCCTTTCTCTGAAGTCAGTCAACACAAGGTGTGTGTCAGTGTGTATGTGTGCCTGTGTGCACGCACTCGTTTATGTGTGTGCATGTTCAATTGAAAGATTCGTTTTAAAATTTACTAAACTGTATTATTTATACTATTGTTCACAATGGTGTGTTTTATTATCAAGCTTTGTTAATCATCAAAAGTTTGGTTTTGAATTTCTTTTATCTGAAACCACTTGAGAATCTCAATTTTGAGACATTTTTATGGTACTAATACATGCGCTGAGTGAAATCTCAGCATTTAACCAATGCATTTTTGAGGTGTTGGTTAAAGTAATATTGTAATTATTGATCTTTATACTTTCTCGAAAGGAACTGCATGTCCTCTTTCTGTAGAATGGCACTATTACCATTCAAAACACTTCATTTTGAGGAATTATTCTAATTAAAAGATTAAATTTTTTTTAACCAATCAGTGGCTTATGTTACAGACAGCACAAATTGCCTCTGAAAAACTAATTTTTGGAGTGCTACACAGTTATTAACTGAATCAGTCTTTTGAATGTTAGACACTTTGATAATTCAGCTGTGAATGTTTTATTCTTTTTTTTGTGGTCAAATTAACACATTACCATTCTATTATTCAAAAAAGAAAAAAAGAATACTGAATTGACATTGTTTTATCCCTCCTGAAATTCACAACAAACCATCAGTGCCCAGTAACGATTGAACAGCAAGTCGGCAGTTTTTGCTGTCTCTGTGTTTTTGGGTCTTAATCTCCACTACCAGATTAAGATTTTTTTTCCTGTTTATCCAATCACAAGTGCACACCTAAATGAAGCAGTTAGAACTAGTATTGTAAAGCATTTCAACATCATTTTTGAGAGAGAATCTGAGATCAGATTTCATTCTGCTTGTTAGCAAAGATTGCACATATTTGGTACACATGGACATGTTTTTAACACATAGAAAGAAATAACTCTGTATTTTGTATATGCAAAAGTTTCCTGTGTTTCACAAAGTTTATTCTCCTAAACTCTTTTCTCCTCACTCAACGACACACAGAACTGATTCCTTTTTGCCCTGCAAAGGGATACCCCTGTTGGGCTGTGGGTAACTCATCGGCCGTGTGTCCGTCTGTAACATTTTTATACACAGCTCCTCAAAAACTTCCAGATAAAATTAATGACATTTCATACATTTCCTAAGGGTGTGCATCTTGTTTTTATTTTTCATTTCCCTTATTATTACACTTTTAGAACAACATCAGATTTTAAAGTGAGTCTGTTATTACTCTGCTACGATAGAAATGATGGTTTATCCTCATCAGTTTCTCCAGGAAGGGGGACCGGGGTATCTGTATCCTTGGACACACATTTTATTGTTTTTTGGCTGTCTGGGGACTTTCCCCCATGAGTGACTAGGAAATAGTCAAAGGCATGTTTATTTGTTGTCTATGTAAGACACATTGTAAACATTTTTTTTTTCAAGAGAAGAAAATATATTGTGTCTTCTACATGTAGGCATGAATGGTGTAGGCTTTGCTGTAGCCATTTTTGCAAAACTTTTCCTCGCTCAACAACTCTTGAGGGAGTGCAGCGATAATGTGTTTGCCAATTCGGTCGGGATATCGTTGAAACAGTCAGAACCTTCTTAAACATTTGCTGCTCAACTCGGTAAATGAAAAAAATTCCAATCCCAAACATGGGATTAGAAACTAAATGGAAATCAGACAGTGTGTAGCTGTTGTGGCTTCTTCTTGCTTTGCAGGGTATGTTAGATTTCAACAATCATTCAGTGTGGCTTGACAAAAAAACACTGGGGAGGTATGTGGTCACACCTATGTTCCATTTGTCCCGTGTCTCCTGGAGTAAGAGCAACCCACTTGTGATTGCATCACATAGAATGGATATAAATTCTAGATCCGAGCAGGGCCTGAGTCAACGTAGCAAACCAGAGTGGATCTCCGTTAGCAACTACATTAATCTTCATTAATCTCTCTAGGAATGTTAATGAATGCTGCACATTAAGCAAAACATGCACTGCATCTAGCACAACACATAGCTTTAAAAATAAAAGGATATAGATGATATTTGTTAACGCACGTTTAATATCTAAAGCTTTGCTCAAATCTTCAAATAATTCCACTATTTCAAAAACTTAGGCTTCCATGTGATTCATGTGTGATCATTTCTTGTGTTATTTTCACTGCATCATTGCACTTTTAGATATATGATACTGCTGCTGTTATTGATGTTCTTAAAGTGTTGTTAAAGAAGACGCTAACTTGAGGTTCTTGTTTTTAAAATGACTATCGACAGTGAAGATTACTCATTTGTGTGTTTTTGTATTTTACCTGTACCAATAAAAGCACATGTAACTTGTTGAAGTGCAATATAAAATAAAACGATATAGTCAAAGGAAAATCCTTTTTGTCAAAGGTGTATCATGTATTAAAAATTACCCTAAGGTTTTATTATTCCAGCGTCATTCTACCAATCTGGCCTCTTTTACTCTATCTCCAAGACGTTTAATCAGGGCTGTCACTCTGATGTGCTTGTTTCTAATCCTGTCCATCTTCTTCACTCCAAAAGAAAGTCTTGACACCTAGAATTCTGACATCTCCGTTCTCCGCCTCCTATCATTTGCAGTGTCAGTCTCTGAACCATATGTAGCAGAGCTGGCCTCACTACTGTTTTGTAAACCTTTTTTCGTCACTCTCACTAATACTCTCCTATCACAGATAACTCCTGAGACCTTTCTCCGCCTACTCACCTTCTTCACCTCTACTCCTTGCATCCTCACCATTCCATCTCCCTCCATTTCATTCACACACATGTATTCTGTTTTAATGTGACTGACCTTAATTCCTCTTTCGTCCAGTGCATACCTCCATCTCTGATCAAGATTATCTTCCACCTGCTCCCTACTGTCACTTCAGATCACAATATCATCTGCAAACATCATAGCCCATGCCCATGACTCCTGCCTGACCTTAACTCAGTCTGTCCATCACCATAGCAAACAACAAGGTCCTCACTCAGAGACAATCCTTGTGCCATGTCCCACCTCCACTGTAAACCCATCCCTCACTCCTTCTGCACACCTCACCAACGTAGTTCTGTCATATATATCCTGTCCCTGTCCCTCTAACACAGTCCTCTGTCACTCCAGACTTCCTCATGCACTACCAGAAAAACCTCCCTCTGAACTCTCTAGAACACAATGCAGCTCCAGAAACTCAAGCAAACATCCCATCTGCACTGCTCTTTCTTTTCATTAAACCTTACTGCTGCTCGCAAATTGCCACCTTTTTTTCAACATAACTTCCAATACTTTTTCCCATATCTTTATTATATTATACTAATTATAAACATCACTGCTGAGGGCTTTGGCGCTCGAGTCCGTGCGTGATGACGTCACCAGAAGGCCCTAGCGTAATGTGTAACGTACATTCCATTGAGAAGAAGAGGGAAAGATGGCGTCCTCTAACAATCCTCGCAAATTTAGCGAAAAAATCGCTTTGCATAATCAGAAGCAGGCGGAGGAGACTGCTGCGTTCGAGGAAGTGATGAAGGACCTGAACGTGACCAGAGCTGCCCGGGTAAGTTCCGCTAGGCCGGCTGTTAAAGGTTTGTGTCATCGCTCTCTGGCAGCTAATGAACGCTGCGGATACTGTTTGTTCTGAACGTTAGGATGCTAGCTCAAGTTAAAATTACCGTTCGTCGCTGCTTCTCTTCTACTTAACAAACGTGACTCCACCTCGCCCTTTAGAAGCTTTTGCTGTTATTGCTATAGAAACAGCTGCTGGTGTGCAGCGTTGCGGTTTGATGTCTGAGCTGTGAATAATGTGCACCTGTGCAGTCTGAGGTTGCCTCCAGCAGTCACAGCTGTAATTTCACCAGTACACATCTGACCTGGAAACCTACAACCACACGTTAGGCCAGTCAGCGCCTATAAGCTAAACTGGAACAATATGAGTTTATATGCAAGCGTTACGTTAGCATTTACCAGCCAATCAGATGTTAATCAGTCACCCCCGCTGTTTTCATCCACCAAGTAAATCAACTTTGCCAGCATCACATTAGGGCATCCCTAATCCAAAGGATGAATCCTTAGGGATACTTAGAGCAGAAGTCCTTTACCACTGACCCTCGGACCAGAACCAGACAACAAAGCATTTGCTATTGGGCCTCAAGAAAAAAACGATATGGGAAAAAATTAAATAGACTTCCTGTATTACATCTTTCCCCACAGCTTGGGAGTTTGTAAAAGACTAAAGAGAACATCCCTATCCTAGTTCATGGGCAGTAACCGGCCTCCCCTTGTATCATAAATTAGGCAAGTCGTGAAAAGGAATAGATCAGTAACCTGTTTTAGAAGTTCCCCTACAAATGGCCCATATCATTAGAATATGATCCATTGGATAGAATATCAACACCTCGAGCTGACAAATGCTGGAGGGCTGAAAAGTATATTTGAAAAAAAGTCTACTAATGCTTGGATCACATTCAAGGCAGAATGTTACTGAAATTATTTCTGAGAAAAGAACTAAACGTTGCTCCCTATTCCAACAACATATCCAGAGCTGGGATTTCTGCAGTGATTGTAATGAAAACTGTAGATTAGACCGGACATAAGGAAGACACCTCAGGTGCTACTGTCCACTCACTGTCAATGGGACCATCTATTTCAGGGGAACAAGCTCATGGTTCCATGATTAACACCCTTCCCCAATTTACTGGCTGATGAGGAACTGCTCCAAACAGCAAAACAACAAACATTATCACGTTGACTGTGAGGGAGAATATTGGCTACTGAATGCCAAAAATATTACAGTATCAGTTAATTAATTGTTAAAATCATTAGCAATTAATTAATTTTGGTAATCATCAATCAATTTATTAATAAGTTTTGTCAGTTCTGTTAATTAAAATAAATGTTGCCATTTGCCAAATGTTGGGATGTTTTTTTGCTCCTATCGTTGAATATGAAGGCAGACATGTCACATGCTGCATCAGGACACCTGTGCTGTACTTTAATTTACTGCAGGCAAAATGAATGAATCGGTCACTTTTGTGGTCTCTGCCAGATTTATTTTTCTCTCCATTCTCACAACCCTCCATTGCAATTGTTCCAATTATTTTCAGTCTCCCTCCAGGTCATTATTTTAAAAGAAGACTTCCGTAACAGTGTTTCTACTTACATTACCTTTTGTGACTGGTTTTGTCCTAAGACAGATGACTGATGTAATCACCAGGTGTGTTACATGGGAACACTGTAATTACAACAGCTGTCAATCAAGTGTCATTCACATCAGCTGATGTGATTCTCCTCTCCTATTTAATATATTGTCTGCGTTTTACTGGTTCATGAAATAGCTAATCTGCCTGTCTCTTCATGTGTCATGTCATTTAATACATTCATCAATCTCTTATGTCACCACTGGACCGGCAGGCATCATTCACTTTTAGCATCATTTTTTTGTGAATCAGATCAGTCATTCACTCATGCTTTCATACAATTTTATTTTGCACAGTTGCAGTTACAGAAGACCCAGTATTTGCAGCTAGGGCAGAATCGTGGACAGTACTATGGAGGCTCACTGCCCAATGTCAATCAGATTGGAAATGGCAACATTGACCTGCCTTTTCAGGTGAGCCCTTAGCCTCTCTCGGGTGATATATCAATGGTTTGTTCTCAAAAAGTGTACCTTTCTTAGCTGTTGGTGATATTACTGGCTATCAGTGCAGAGCCCAATGAAATGTGCCTGTTCACAACGGTACAGTTGCCTGGTATCTCTTTCTCGAAAATTTATCTTCCAAACTACTTCACACTTGACACTGGCTGAACAGGTTAACTTAAAAACTCAAATAGATATTTGTTATTTATAACCAGAGCTTTTGAGAGAGAGAGAGAGAGCAGTTTAAGCCTAACCCTGTCTCTACATAGCTCTTCAGGCTTTAGGCTTTGAAAAATCAAAGCCTGATGCCTTTGGACAGTGACTATACACTTTAAATGATATTGATTCATCTTTGTGGATAAAATGTGATTTTCTACTGCTTCCGTGCACAGAAGTTCATTTATTACTTAGATTGCCACTCAAACACTCCTGCTACTTCTCCAAACTGTAAATCTACGGACTGCTGTCAACTTTAAGCTTTTTTCTTTGTCAAGTTTTTTTTTTGTTTTAAGAGTTACTGTTCTCTGACTTACTTATTTCTCTTTTACCTCTCATCTTGTCTTAGTCTGAGACCTTGAGTTCCGCTACTACACAGAGTAAACCACTTTGAAAACCAAGGCCCTCCGCAATATAATATGCCAGAAGTAAATATAACAAGAAAAATGCAAGGCACAACAATCAATCAATCAATCTTTATTTATATAGCGCCAATTCACAACAACAGTTGTCTCAAGGCACAACAGTGCACAGGGAAGACATCGTTGTGATCAGAATAAATTAGATTGCCTTATGTAGGAACATTTCATGCAGATTAATCCATTAGATAATAAGTTATATCGAGCCTCTCAATCTACCAAAAACTTCCCACAAACTCTATCAGTATCTCTCAATCACTCCTCAATTTTTTCCACCTTCCACATCCAAGTCTTTGTCCAGCTTACTGAGCTCCCAGCTCCAGCCCTTCCACCCAGATGCCATTTTTCTGTTTCTTCATATGATGAGAAATAACTAAGCTAAGATTTTATTAGATGTCATTGTTTTACGCAAGCACAAAAATTATGTTTGGTTTAGGCCCGTCGCAATATACCAGTTTTGCGATAATTGCGGCCATTAAAAGGTTTTAATTAAACCCCCCACGATATTATCGTATTCAATTACAACAAGAGTTTTTGACGACTGGGCTTTTTAACGCCTTTTCAGTCATGTGTTCTGTGTCTCCCTCGCTCCATAAAAAGTCAGAACGTAAACAACCGTGCACACATGGTGTGTGATGTCATAGACTCTCGCCAGGGGGACCGTACACAGCCAAGTGTCTTGTGTCAAGATGTCACACTCCAAGAAAAAAAATATGCAGCGTTTCAAATAATTTATCCCCCAGGGAATGTAGGGCTACAGTCGTTGCTTTAAAACGTGTAGATCAGAATGCAGAGATGAAGAACGGTACATGTAAACTTAGGAAAGTAACCAAATGAGACCTGCAAATGTCCCTATGTCTAAAGATTTAAAGTTGATCTGATGAATTTATTTCTTGACAGATGCCTGATTTGTAATCATTTCTTTATGTTTTTGAAGAGAGAGAGAGATTAACTTGGAGAATATAGTAAAGATGCATTTTAAGTGATTGCATTCTTTTTAAATGATTGCTAGATATCGTGATAATATTGTTATCGTAATATTTTTTGCCATGATAATCGAATTGTGAGAAATTTGATTTTGTGACGGCCCTATTTGGCTCAACTTTATAACACTATATTTCCAGTTTAAATTAATCCATCAAGATCAAACCACTAGCTCTTTTGCTGGTTTTGATGGTCTCACCGCTCCAAACTGCTTTTGTAAATTAAATTTTATTTTTACTGATGCAACACGTTATGTCGGCGATATTGAAAAAAACTCTCTGATATGCCAAACACAAATTTTATTCACATCCATCCATTCGTTTTTTCATAATCTTGCTAACAGACAAACAAAGGTAAAAATTTAACCTCCCGAGTGGAGGTCATGAATTGTTCTTTAGTTATGAGAAGAAAATCAGTGATTACCTGCTTTTTAAGTCCCTTAAATAAAGACATTTTCACCTGTTTTTGTTTGATTTAGCGACTAGCTGCCACTAAATCAAACAAATAATAATAATAAGTTGCTCGTTAAATCACCCGGTTGTGGGTAGTGCATAAAGATTTTGATTTTGGCATCATTATTACCTCTGCTGCTGGCTCAGAGGAGGAACAACAGTGACCACATTCTGCCTTTGTAATTTAAATGCATAACAATGGGTGCAATAAAAGTGCAACTGCCCCATCTTGAACAGGATGTATTAGATAGAAAAGTTGTCTCAAAACAGTTAATGCTACACATTCATAATATGGATCAAATGCATTTCAATCAAGAAGACTATTTGATAGTCACTCAAAACTTTCAAAATATGATTGTATCATTTCCCGCATACAAAAGCACACAAACAGTTTTTGCACAGCTCTCCAGGGGCTTCACAGGGGCCACCCACTGCTGCCTCAGTGATTGGTCAAATACAGAGATAAATTTCCAGATGTTACACTGTATGTACGTACTCTGTTACATGTGATATATAAAGATTTTTACTTACAAGCTGGAATAGCACATTCTTCTTGTTTTGTTAAAAGCGGTTGCAAAAAACTCTGGGCTGCATTATTGCCGTCTGCTGGTGGTATTATCACATTACTACCAGGCACTGGTAAAACATGGGAAACATTTAAATGCCAAAATGATAGACGTTCATACCAATTGTTTTTATTTTCAGATTATTCAAGCAATATTCAAAGACTATTTCCCATCAGTAATTAATAATAATTAATAGTTTATTGATGCAGTGTGTAAAATTTGGCCATGGTGAAGTGCTGCAGGACCTCCTTTCAGCCGAGTTACCTGGAGGATTCAACTCAGCTTCGCAGCCGCACAAGAAAGGAGGCGAAGGTGTCTGTAGCAGCTGCTGCCAAGCCGAGTTGAATCCTCCGGCATAAGCACTCTGTTGATTTCTCTTGTTCAAATAATAAGTAGGATCCTCTGTTTGTCGAACACAGTAACAACTTAAAACGCGAAATCCCTCTCAATCTGTACCAACATGGTGGCCTCAAAACATAAATCAGAACCTGCTCTATGGAGATAAAAAGGGGTTGTTACAAACAGACATAAAAAAAAAAGACTTTCAGCTGAAAGTACACAATATGCCTAGTTATGAATATTAAATTCCATTTATCCAAAGAGGTACCACTAATAAACACCTAAGTCTTGCACACTTAACCTTTAGGTAAGTCTGCTATGAGGACAGCAAAATATCCAGAGAGGAGATTCTGACCCCATGTCAGAGCTGTGTTCTCCAGCTAGGTTTTTATCGTGGATCAGGAGTGAATGGAAGCCAGATATGTCCAGTAAAAAGTATACCAGTTCTAGCCTTCAGTGTAATTTAGTCGTAAAAAAAAGTATGTCATTGCTTGTCATAGCTTTCCATCTTGAAATACATTTGCCAACTCAAGCATCCATGGCTTGACTCATTTTGAAATGCACACATTTGCACCATTAATCCAAAGACATTATTTAAAGACATAGTTCTGTTGTGTCAGGAAGCTGTTTTGCTGCGCTCACCCACCACGTGTGTTCACTCTAGAACTCGGTGCTTGATACCAGTCGGACAACTCGGCACCATGGACTGGTGGAGCGAGTTTACCGTGACCGGAACCGTATCAATTCTCCTCACCGCCGCCCACTGTCCGTTGACAAACATGGACGGCAAATATCCTTTTTTCTATTTTGGTAGCACATAATGCTGGTGATGTTTTGACTAAATTCATTATTGCTTTGAGGTTTCAGAGGTTTAGAGATGTAACATAGTGTCATCCCGATTATCTGGTTTCCTCTTTTTCTACTGTTTCAATAATTTAACGTGAACCCAAAAATCTCACAAGCAGAAATATAAGTTCAAAATATAACATGCAATGAAATTTCATTGTTAACTTTTACTGTGTACCCTGGGATTTAACTTTGAATGACGCGCACACATTAGTGGGAAGTGCACTGAGCTAATGTGGGTAGCATGGTTTAGATTAATGCTGTAATGGACTGACTAGAGTACTATTGGGTGACAGTTTAGGCAGCATTAACAATACTTCGTCAGGGTGTGAGTCAGTGTTTTTTTGGTTTCAACTAGTCAGTTTTCTCACGTACACACGTCTGTTTGTACTAAACTTGTAATATTGAAATAAGACTAGTCTTCTATTCTTTTATTATTAGATTATATTCTGAGCACTTCTTATATTGTTATATACTGTATTTTGTTTCAGATATTGCTTCGTTTTTTTTCTTATTCGTGTTCATTCTTCCATTCTAACAGTGTTTCAAGAAGAATCTGTAACAAACCAATTTCCCCTCAGGGACCAATTAAGTATTTCTTATTCTGATTCAGCCAAAGGTTCAAGTCAAAGCCTGATAAGAAAACAAACCTTTTTATGAGCCCAAAGGAACATACGACTGAGGCAAACAAAGTCTAAATACAACACACCTCCACTACAAATAGTCCTAAAGTTCAAAATCAGTGTATTTCAGCAAGCTTCAACCCTTCCCCGTTGTAATGTCTGTGCCATCTTGGCTTTTCGCCAATAACCATTCATAGGGAGATGACAGCGGGCATTGGCTCAGGAGTGGAGGTGTGTTTATGATGAGTGGAGTATGTGATGAACTGATGATGAATCAGTGATTTTGACTGCAGTAATTTCCGTGGTAGTGATAGCTGATTTCCACATCGATCAGTAACCAAAACACTTCCAAAGCTTTCTGAGAGAGACTTAAACTTTTACCAAAAAATTATTGATCATTAAAATAAAACCTATTCCACTAAATACACCCTTGAACTGGTCATATTCTTTTGCAGATATAATAATAAACAACAGCCATATGAGAGATCTCCCAGTGAAACAGTGCAGATTTTCTGATTTGTCTACAGCGTTTTCTCAGCATTATAATTTATCATACAAACATACAGATGTTGAAATAGAACAAGGAAAAAAGCTCTGCATTATTTTCTCGTAAAAGTTCAAACAAAATTTGATGTGAATTGTTTGATTCATTACATTGAGAGTCTGGTATTGAATGTTGCTGTATAGTGTTTTAGACAGTTCATCATTCTTGGTAATGCACTTGATCATTAGATAACAGGACAGCGACTGAACACTTTTTCTTAGTAAATCCCTGCAACACTTGGTCAGTAGTCATCAATTATGTATCATGTTTAGAAGGCCAAATCAGCCAATAGATATGAAACTGTCGATTAGCTGAGATCCATATTTCATTCCTACTGAATTAGCCTTAACTAAAGTGACATTGACAGCTGTCCTTACAGCTCAGTTTACCTTTCCCCACCGCCAGACACTAGCTGGAGAAGGTAAGCCCGCGTCCCTTGTCCACGTCAAGAATGATAAATAGGACACTTTACCAGACGCAGACCAGTTTGAAAAAACATATTACACAATTCAATGCATCAATGAAAGCCTACTGGAGTGCAACGTTTTGAGCTGTATGATGCCACATAAAACTGTTTAATACAATATGATTGTTGATTGGTATAATGCCATGGAATTTCCATGTCTTTCTGCCGGTAATCGTGATTTGGCTGTGATTTTGTTGACGCCTCATCTTTCTAACACCCAGGACACATTCAGACTCTGCTTTACACCAGAGCACCATGAATCCGAAGCCCCAGGAGGTGTTTGCTGGGGGATCACAGGAGTTGCAGCCTAAACGAGGTAATGGAAGAATGTACTCACACAGGCGTCAAACCATAAATGACATAAAAGGGTTGATGTCATTAAGAGGTAGACTAGATGAAATATTTATGGAGAAAATGGATACTGGTCTCTGACGCAAGCTGGAACAGTAACTTCTTTGAATGGAGGTGACTCGTGATGATCTTGAGAGGAGGATAAGTAATTCACTTACTATTCATGGTTTATGCTAGATTATGTGTGAGACTGATATAATAAACAAGCAAGACAACAATAAATAATAGCAAGTTACCTTGCTATTTTTAGAATCTTCCGAATCGATTGCAAAACCCTTTACCCTGCTCTACTGGGTTTATTTTAGGAACGGTTTCTCTTCTGTTTGACTGACTAGTATTGCTACACACAGTGCCTGGAACTGAGGATTCTGAGTCAAATGCTGAAAAGGATGTACAGGAGCAGTTGTGGGATAGCAAGAAGGTACCAGTGGGAAGAGGGAAGGGCTACACTCTCACTCTAGCTAAAACACATTAAATTACTTTACATTTGCTGCTCATGTTGATATCTACTCCATAGGATGATTCATCAAAGCCCAACACATGTGATGTCCCAGGAATCAAGTGAGTGGTTTAAGTTAAAAATTAAAAACATAGTTTTTAATTATTTCTATTAGTAGTAATAGTAGTAGTAGTAGTAATAGTCTCTAATTGAACATGAATACCTCTCAAGAGCTTTCAAATGTTGAGATTATATAAGATGCAAAATACTTATTACTTCTTTTTTGAACAAATTGGATTTTATATGCATAATTCCACAAGCTTTCAATATCCTGACTTAGATTATAGTAGGATTTCTGTGGGGTCTTAAAAAGTCTTTTGATGAGCCTAATTTTTGGCATTAAAAAGTCTTGGATATATATGGAGATATTATATACATGGCTGTTTGTGGGTGTTGAATATGACATACTGCGTCTTTTAGAAAGTCTGAGGTAGGATATATGAGAGTTGCTGCTTTCCTATATGATATAACTATATTCTTTTAGTATATTCCCATCACCGGACCAGGAGTTGAACCCATCTGTGCTGCCAGCTGCACACAACACCGGTGGTTCGCTTCCTGATCTGACCAACATCCAGTTCCCACCTCCATTGTCCACCCCGCTGGACCCCGAGGATACAGTGGCATTCCCCTCTCTCAGCTCGTCCAACAGCACAGGCAGCCTGACCACCAATCTCACCCACCTTGGCATCAGTGCTGCCAGCCATGGTACTTCAAGTAAATCTTGAGAATACTGAAATCTGGTGAGAAATCTTTCAAATGTTCCCTTATTTGTTTCCGCAACAGGGATCTCCATCTCATCTCATCCCACCATGACAGTTACACCACAGCGCAGGCAACCGCCCGTGGTGCCACTCACCCTTAACTCTGACCTCCATCTACATCAGCCTCCTCAGCAGCTTTCAACCACCCTGTCCTCGCCTGTTAATATCACACAGGTAAGAATTGTTGTTGTGATGCATACAATCCTCATTGAAAAGGGCCACCTTTTAATTGCTAAATAACGGGACCAGAGAATCTCCAGAACTGTAGATCTTGTTGGTTGACCCACCAAAGTGGTCTCAGACAACTGGTGAGCCGGTGACGGGGTCATGGGTGCCTATGTCTCATTGATACGCCCCTGCTGTCCAATCCGACAGAAGATCTTGTAAATGACAACATATCGAAAATAGGAATGCTGGTTTTTCTAAAAAGGTGTCAGAACACACTGTACAATCGCAGAGCTCATTTGCGTTGGTTTTCATGTTATGGCTAATGGGAGTAAATTGAATAGAGTTCATCTTTCATCAGGCCATACCAACAGAGTCGCTGACCTTGGAGCAGCAGCTTGCACAATACTCCGTGTTCAACCAGCTGACCGCTCAAGCCCAGGCTCAGCTGCTCATTGACCTCCAGAAGCAGCAGCAGGCCCTATCACAGGGCATCCAGCTCATCACCTTGCCAACTATGGCCTCTCCTGGTACAGTTTCTGCCAGTAGCCCCTCTCAAGACAGCCAGAGCCAGACCACTGCCAGCATCAGTGTCAGCTCGGTAAGAGCCCGGACGCTTTGGTTGATATGAGTTGATAAGCAAAATGACAAGTACCACGTTGGCTTCTCTTCATCATGTCACCCGATTGCTGTGAAAGCTTGTTAGTCAACCAAAAAATATCTTTATGTTCCGTACGTTTATGCTACTTGGCTTTGATTGACACAAATTTTTAATTTTGTAGAGTATATTCCCAAACAGTAGTCGATCATCTTTACCAGATGACATTGCCTTTTTACTTCGGATGTCTTTTCACTACAGAAAGAAACTTGTAGTTTCCTTTTTTATTATATTTTTGGGATACAGGTTGAATGTCTGTGTGTTATTAAAGCAAGAAATGTGCTTATTTAAGCTTACAAGATACAGAAATACACATTTGACTATTCTCAGTGTTACCAATCAAGCTTTACTTTTGAACTAGTGTAGTGAGAGATATTTTATTCTACAGCCACATTTAGCAGATGTCTAGAATAGCTGATAAGCCACTGTGTTGACATTGAACATTATGAGCAGATCCAAGATGCCCTATAGCTTCCCATACTACAAGATTTGTGTGTGACGGGTATGGAGTTTAGTGCTAGCTAACCCTCTTCCCTCCAACAGTACCGCAATCAGACTGGCTCACCAGCCACTCAGTCTCCAACCTCCCCAGTCTCCAATCAAGGCTTCTCCCCCGGCGGCTCGCCTCAAGTAAGGGCCCACCCACCAAGCTAGATGCTGTTTTGGGAAGGGCTTTGCGTCTGGGGGAAAGCTACTTGTAGCTGAGTATAGCTTATTCACCACTTTCACTGTGTACTGTGAGCAAGACAACATGGCAGATGATTTGTTGACGGAGGCTCTGACATAGTCTTAATATTTTAATCTGTAAATTCTAAAATCCAACTCCTCACTAAACATGTTTGAGATAACTCTCCAATATGAATGAGCTCCAGTTTCATGAAAGGTTAAAATTGTTTTCCTTCATTTTGCTCCACATATGAATCATCAAATAGATCAGTAATCAAGATAGTTTGATTTGAAAATAAGTCTACAGGCCACTTCACAGGATGAGATTCTGTTAAGTATGATGTACACTAGCTGTTATATCCTTTTGAAATATTGGGACTATCCTTGGAGAAAAGGCGGAGATAAGTTGGGGCTTTATTGCATCTTTGGTAAAACTTCTGGCAGGCGGTCAACGGTAACGAGTGTTATAATGTTTTACTAAATCTGTGTAGTCTTTTTCTTTTTAGTGGACTACCATTTCACCGCTAAAAGCCACCTCTATGAAATCAATCGCTTTATTGAAAGTCAAAACCATGATTGAAAATGAGACAAAAATCCACATAGAAAAATTGTAAATAAAATATATATTTTGTATCGGTTAATATATTTTATGTATATCATTAAGTTAAAGCTTTCTTGTTTAGATTTTTTGTAAAGAAAAAGTATGCTTATCTTCAGAGTTACTCCCCAAAGTGCCTGACGGGTACCCTCGAGGTCTGACAGCCAACATCAAGGATTTTCCTTCCCCTAATATTTGAAAACTGATTTCAATTAGAATCCAAGATTACACAGTTGCTTTTAAATTTTCTGTGCTGTCCTTGATGGAAACTGGGACCCTTTCATTGTGAAGAAACCTGATCTGTAACTCAACCAGAGGTCAAAAACCTCCAGAGACGTCATTTAAAGTGAGATGCATCTAATTCAGATATGCGGCCTGTTACAGGTTAGGGGAAGGAACAAAGTATATTATTAAAAGGCAAATAAAAAGCTAATTCAAAATACTATGTTTTCATACACTGATTAGGTCACCTGATGTGCATCACCGACTAAAAGGCTAATGCTAGAATGCTGGGTCTTAACCGCTAAAAATATCCTGTATCATAGAAGAAGAAAAAAGGGGATTTGGGTATTTAGGAGATTCTGGTATTTGTCAATATTAGCAGCGCTCTTATACTTTTTCTCAGGTTTCAGCTCCTTGAAGTTTACAGAAAGCATCTTAATAAGAGAAAAAGTATCAAACACATTTGATTCTGGTCAAAAAACTGTAGAAATATCCACAAGTTGTACAGCAGAGTGGGGCCTATAATGCAAGGTAGTGGAATCTGAAATGAGTGCAAAGATTTACTTCCACTTAGTCACAATAAACAAAATTTGTAGAATTAGAGTGAGGTTGACAAAAAACAGAATTTCAATTATTTGATGTGTGTCATAGTGAGCAAGCCTGCAACTGTCAACACATCACTGCGTTGTTGTGTGTCTTGTCCACAGAAATCGGACAAACAACCTCATTATCCTCAGACATCCAAAGGACCATCATTTTGTCATGTTCTGTTGTTGGCATGGGTTAATTTACAGAATATACCTCTTTTTGTTTGTTTGATTGGCTTTTTTGGCTCTGCTACACCACCACCTTAATCAGAAAAAACATTTGCTTTGATCATAGCTCAGTCCAAAAGCTACATGGCTTGTCTATCCTGTCTTTCCATCGCTGAAATGTCTGCTTGTGGGCCCGGCTATTTTACCTTCCTTTATGTATTAGCTGCTACTTTAATGTATGTTCCCGATTTTGTGGTTGACCTCTTCTCTATCAGCACATTTCGGTTGTGGGCAGTGTATTTGGCGACTCTTTCTACGATCAGCAGATGGCATTGAGGCAGACGAATGCCCTTTCTCACCAGGTGACACAATACACAACAAATAAGCAGTAACGACTGAAGTGTTTTGTCCACGACTTTATGCTGGGTTACAAATCTTTACCTTTTGTAGCTGGAACAGTTCAACATGATCGAGAACCCAATCAGCTCCACAAGCCTTTACAGCCAGTGCTCCACCCTCAACTACACACAGGCTGCCATGATGGGCCTCACAGGAAGCAGCCTACAAGACCCCCAGCAACTGGGCTTCAGCAATCACAGCAACATTCCCAACATCATCCTCACAGGTAGTGACCCCAGCACAAGATGCAGTTTTACCATAGAAGGGTTATATTGATGCAGCAGGGACACACCAAGGAGTTTCATCTATTATTATGGCCAAGTTGAAACGCATTCCTTCTCTATTCTATCAGTGCATTGCAAAGACATGATTCTTTATAACTGCATTATTGGTGAGTACATGGTTTACCTACATTAACCGTCTACTCATCACAAGGTTACATGCTTTTGTTTGGAAGGAATAAATGATGGCAAACCATAAAAATATTGCTGAAACATTTCATTGTTGCAGGTTATGGACCAATTTCTTGTTTCTCCAACAATTTTGAACTACCATGCGGAATGAGGAATAGTTAGTCACATGGTTTTCTAGATAATCTGACTTTTTTTTTTATTTTCAGTCGTGGAGATTGTCAGCCCACCTGTTTTTGAAGACTGAACCATGTTTAGATGTTTTGATATTATTAGTGGAAATTTATTGATTTTAATATTTAATATTCCTTCTAATTTTATAGTTGGAGTTTTCAATCAACTTAGAAGTTTATAGTTGTTTTACCTATTTCAAGATTTATCTTAATTGATGAAAAACAGGTGGAATGGCAAAAAATGCAGTTTTTTAGAAAGTCTGATCTGATGATGCCACTTTATGCTCTAGGCCAGTAAGCTGGAATTCTTACTATATAAAGTTTTAGAATGGGTTCAGAGTGTTGAACTTTGATCATTCCCTTAACCAGATAAAACTGTGAGACTAAGCGCCAGCTATCCTGAGGGAAACTTCACAGGAAACCAGCTGCTAGATTGTTCTTTGTACTGGCGCCTGTACCCACTAACGCTCCATTTAACAGATGGAGCAGGTGAGACAGGATCCCACCACAGCTGACGCCGTACAGGAAACAAAACTGCTGCACCATCCCGTGAACAGAATATATACATAGTTTTTTAGTATTAAAAAAAACATTGTTTTAATCTTCTTTCGTTGCTGGTAGTTTTTGATGACATCTTTTTTGTCCTCTTATCTTAGTCATGAAATATCTTTTATTGTCAAACATTTTTATCATAGATTTTGTTAGGAAAATTAACATCATTAATGTTAATGTTTCTAAATTTATTGCTGGAATAACCAAATTGCCATGATTGGAACTATTTGCTAATTACTGTTGATATTTACACATTGCCTCTTGAAATGTGTTGTAGTTGTGGTAGTGTCTCTCACGCCTCTTTCTGATGTCTCATATATCAGTCACAGGGGAGTCTCCCCCCAGCCTCTCCAAAGAGCTGACAAATTCTCTGGCAGATGTTGGTGATGTCAGCTTCGACGCAGACTCTCAGTTTCCTCTGGACGAGCTGAAGATCGACCCGCTTACCCTGGATGGACTGCACATGCTCAACGACCCTGACATGGTGCTGGCAGACCCCGCCACTGAGGACACCTTCAGAATGGACAGGCTGTAGCACAAGTAGCTGACTATGGCTGCGATCAAGGAGATGAACAATGCATTAACTTGGTATTGGCGAGAAACCAAGGGCAGGATGAACCCCCTCCCTTGTTGCATGGCTGTCCAGCTGTCTGACCTCGCGCTCAACTGTGTGAAACTCCTCTGAAGTAATGTCCCACATAGAGACATCAGGGAAATAGACATACGGTGTCTTGCTGAGGAATGGCCTTGCTGTCATTTTGAATGCGATTGGTCGCTCAGCGCTTTCGCTAGCCTGCTGTGTTTACAGTGTACCATTACATGCCACATATATTCCAAAAATGCACATTTAACTTTTTTTCATATCCACTTTAATATTTCTTGGTTGATAGTAATCGGTAGCAGGAAGCTACAAGGACATTAAGATAAACCATACCCGTGATAATGGCTGTGCTTAAAAACAAAACAAAAATTCTGCCAAAGCTGGTTTGCGCACACCATGCAATCAGATGAATCGGTTTCCCCATCCTGTTTTAACAGCTTTCTATTTTACACTCAAAGTTTTATTTTTGACAACCAAATGTTATTTTCATCATGTACTGTATGTTTTGATGCATTATCTATTTATATGCTTTATTTATTTAGTTAAGAAATTTTATATTCCATTTCATAATTTAAATTTGATGCCAAAATGCTCTATGTAGGCATTGTGTAAAATTGCACTGATGTAATTAATGTCTATTTATTAATAACTAACATATCTATGGAAAAAACATATATGTATATGTATATTATATATAATATATATGCGTATATATATATATATATATATATAATATATATAATATATATGCATATATATAATATATATTATAAAGTGTGTGGGTGTTCTACTTGGTTATGAATGAGTGCGAAACCTCCCCATAGTTGCTCCTCTTTGGTGTTCGATGTGCCATTTTCTGATGTAAGACGGGGTCGATGTTGCCGCGCTGCAGCCCAGTGGTCAAATCAAAATATCCTTGTTTTAGTATAGCTCTAGAAAATGTGACCTGAGATATGGGTCCGTTTTACGCAGCTTGAATTAACTTTTTCTGAGAAAATCATCAGGTATTTCTATTAAACAAGAAAGCAAGAAAAGAACACAGCCAAATTTGTTTCCTGATCGTAAGAAGCCAGTCTATACGTCCAGACCGAACTTCATTTCAGAGAAGGAAGTCGTCTGTTTTTAAACACTAAAAATCGTAAACTATTTTTAAGTGGTCACTGTGAAATCACCTGATTTTGCCTTACACGAGTATTCTACTGTTTGACTTAGGTGTCTTATGCGACAATGTACTTTAGTAACTTATTGTAACATCTTGTTGTATTTCAGAGAAAGTTTTGGTCAGTGATATTTGTGCTTATGTTGTGAAAGGTTTGACAAATCAATGTACTGTATTTTGTATCGGTACAGTTTATAGCCAAATAGTTTCATTTAAAGTGTATTTTGTTTGTGTGGTTTTTCTTTGTTGTTTTGGAGTGCAATTATGGGGAGGCTTTTTGCTCTTCAACAGGGAAGCTCTAACAAAAAACAAACCTCACAAATACACTCTAGTACAAATCTAATGTGGGATTTTATTTTTTCCATTTCTTGGATATTTGACATTATCAAAGCCTGTAATTGCCTGTGTTAGATTAGATTTTTAAAAGCATAATTATATATTTTTTAAGAAGTAAGTTCAGTCCATTCAGTAAACTGGATGAATTATATAAAGCAAGAGAACATATGTGTATTTATATACTTTGTATGCAGTTTTTCAACAGCAGTGAGAAAAGCCCTGCTACATTAAAAATGAAAATGATCACAAAAACGATCAGGGATCTAGTGGAGTTTAAAATTGTTTACACCATACTTTCAAGCTTGAAAGTGTTTACGCAAATTTCATCTGATTAAAGATAAAGATGTATATACAGTCTATTTATTTTTGCCAAAATGCTACAGATTTGAATCTGCTTTGGTCTTTTGTCAGAGTTTCCCTGAGAGGTCTGTGTAGGTGTGTGGGCTCATGTTCGCTATATTGTAATGTTTATGTACAGATGTGAAAATAATTTATTCACCTAAAGCGCTATTGGGAAGTTATTCCAACCCCAGAAGTTTTTCCTGGAAAGGAATCACGTTTGATCTACCGCACACCTCCGGTTGTAAAAGTTGTTTCAGTTGAAGTGTTCATACTGTGTTATGATCATCTGTCAGAGGTTTAGTTTGCCGTCAGCAGATCTTTGATTCCTATGCAAACGTGACAACAAAACCATTCTTAAAGGAAAAATCCATTCATGATGCTTTTATTGTTGATTTAAAAAGAGTTGGATACAGTTGTCCGTAATGTTGTTTGAATTGTTGTTTTCTAATGACAATTTGAATTGAAAGAAAACAGGATGTTAATGGTCAGCTTAGTCTGGTTTCTCCTTTGTCCAAGCAGCGCTGGCAGTGAAGACAACTTTGTGTGAAATGGAAAAAAGGCTCTTTTTCATTATCAGTAGACAAATTTTTATTGTGATCCAGCAAGGCTGGTTACAGTATACTTCATCATCCTCTCAGCCGTCGTTATCGTTGCACGAAACAGAGCCCTAAAATCTCAAACGATGTTCAACTTTTTAATTTTGATGAAGCTTCGTTTTAGAAAGGAAAGAGATATTTGCGTGTATTATGATTGCATGATATCCTTTGAGTGTTGCAGTGGTGCTATGACAATCAACGAGTGAAATCGTATGACAGCTACATGAATAGAACATCGACAAAGACGAGACATTTATTATCCTCTCCATCTGTATCAGGTTGAGTTCCATGCTAATTGTTTTCAACTCTCCTGAATCCCCTTCACTTTTCGTCCTTTGCGACTGAACTTTGACCTCTCCAATTCAATGCTGACTAAGATGATGAGAAATGATCCACAAAAAATGTCATTTTAAAAGGAGCTGTCTTTACCTTGAATTGGATTTTTCCTTTAAGTCACTCAATTTTTAATTATTTCTTAAAAAAAGAAGAAAAAAAAAAGGATTGTGTTTGAGCCTAACTTCACAGTTGCCAGTGATTTGGAGCCCTCTGGTCACTTCCATGTCGTTGTCCTGCTGAATACTGGTCCTTCCTGAGGACCCTGTACATATATGCTATAGCTGACTGAAAATGCATGACTAGACTTACAGTCAAGACCTCTAACTGAAGGCCTTCTATAGCGCTGCAGGTTTGATTTGTGTAACATAATGCCATCATCAAGTCTAAGGAGATGCATGTGTGAGTTCCTCCTGTACAACAGTTAAGTCGGTTTCCTGTTAAGTGACTCTCTTACCTCCATCTTTGTATAATCTTACTTAGCAAATGATAAGGGAATGTATTTTCTGTGGAATTGTTTTTTGTTCTTGTTTGACCTGAAATCTGGTGTTGGTGGTCCTGAACAGTCGGGCCGGAGTTTTCTCCGAGGAATCGGACTGTTACTTGTTCCGCTCTTGTTCTCACCTCCTGCTGTAGCATCTAAACGTGCAGTCGACAGCGGGACATGATAGAAGCGTGGAGCTGATTCTGATCCATGTTCTGTGCAGGAGTTTCATCCAGCTGTGACCTCAGATATGATTGTGTTGTTTCTTTATTCTATCATGTCAGGTTTTGGACTGGGTAAAAAAGTAATTGGGTTTTATTTTTTTCGATTCTGTGCCATGCTAAGTGTTTTATGAGTTGCTTTGCACTTTATTTGTGGCTTCCTGACTTTTGAGCAGGGACTGTTCTGCCTGATGTGAATGTTGACTGTTCCCTTCCGGAGGTGACGCCTGGAAATATGTTCATGTGAAAGAAAATAGTATTTCTCTATTTTAATTTGTAATCTTTTAGTGTGTCTTGTTTTTTGTTTTTTTTAATCAGTGAAGATTTTAGAGGATGCAAACCTAGAAAGGGCTTACCTAGTGCAGCATATGCTCCCATTTTCAAAAAGAACGGCACTCTGAATGTATTTCTTTGTCGGTTATTCCCTCCCCCACATGAATATGGAGTTTGATCGTGTCCAGGTTATGACGATAGATTGACCTCAATAGTCCGTTGACACCTCAACAACACTCCAGTGAAGCGTTCTACAGCTTGGCTTTGATACAAACAGCACCAGTATCGGAGTTCTGCACAGTGCTGAAATGTCATCATTGAAATTGAAAGGGTTGGTTTTCTCCATTTATCCTCCTGCGACAAACATTAGGTTGATGAAGCATGGTGGGCTGGAGATGCTCAAATTAGTCTGGTGGCATTCTTCCTCTTTATAAATGATTAGTAACAACATACATGACAAAGATCGTAAGAGTAAGCAAATCTAACATTGTTAAGTATTTACACTTAAGGAAGACAATTTTTGCACAATTTAATAAAGTTAGATTAAAATAAAATATTCAAAGAAGTCGAAAGACATAGTCAACATTCTCCAGCAGACTGGAGTTTGCACGGATTTGTCTGATCCTATCTTGTTGAGGAAAAATCTTTTTGTTGTGCATTTGACAATTCCTGGTAATGTCACTGATTTATCTGAGACTCAACAGTGAAGTATGAAACTCCATTTTCCAAACAGACATGATGAACAAATGTGTGTCTGGTTTTGATTCAATACATTCATCTGACACTAAGCTGAGATGCTCGCACCACATGATCACACTGAAGCTAAATCTATTCCCGAACTGAAGGTGGGAATAGACCCCGAAGCTGGAAGAGTTGTAGAAAAAGTCCCAGGACTTGTGTTTTAGTTCTGAATCAAATCTCCCTTTAATATCACTGGATTCTCTGAAAGACTTTCCAGCTCTGTCTGGGAGAAGAGATTGAGTTCCTCTTAAAGCTTATAGTGAGAATAGCATAATATCACTGTTGTCCTGTGAGTCGTTGTAAAAGATCTGTAGCTATTTATTTGTTGCCATGTGATTCTCCTTATGTGATCCTTGTTTATGAGATGAAAGAAAAATTCAATTAAATTGAATGTGGAAGACATATTTTTCTCTGCACATAGTCTTGATTTAGAGAATATACTGACTGAAAAACTGTCCGATGTCGTTTTACAGCGTCACAGTCTGTTGCTGTGAGCATGCATGATCATTCCATCCTGTTGTATACTGTCTTTGCTATCTTTTATATTTTGTAATCTGTATTTCCAAATGCAAAATTTAAAAGATTATTTTGGATATGCGCATGCTTGTTTAATGTTCAGAATGTTGATTTCCACTAAAAGCTATTGAGTTTGAAAAAAAAAAAGAAGCCGTCTGATAATTCAGATCCGATGTCTGACTTTTCACTTTCATAATATTCCATCAATTTAATACTTTTTAGATAACGTATTATTCCCAGTCATAGTCTAGTATTAAAATCTAATGGATACATACTTTAAGACTAGAATCGGCCACATTAAATGGTCTCATCAGGTTACAGAATTAAAAATACACTGCACAGATTTGATCAAAAAAACACCTTTTGTTAAAGTTGTATTCATTGGTCACACTTGAAACTATACAATAATCATATTTGAAAATTATAAATTGAAATGTTAATACACACAAAAAATGTAAACTGCTAAATGAATAATTAATCTAAATCTAATCTAATCCTAAATCCGGATTGTAATAGATTTAAAAGTATGTTTCACCTTAGATTCGGAAACACGAGTTTTTCCAGCCATACTCCAAGTGTTTCCAAAGTTAGGATTATATTTAACATCATTTCCAGTTTGAGTTTTGATATTTGGGATTATACGTAGTTTTAATTTTTATGATAATATGTAGTTGTAGTTATGATATTTATAATCATATATAGTTCCACTTCTGATGTTTCCGGAACTCATGTAGTTGCAGCTCAGACAATTATGATCATATGTATTCCTAGTTCTGATGTTAACGGTCATATGTCATCATAGTTTTTGATGTTTGTGATCATATTTCGTTGAAGTTTATATATTTATGATCATATTGACAGTCATGTAATTGTAGTTTGAATATTTATGATCACATGTAGTTGTTTTAGTTGTAAGGAAGTTGTGCTTGGGAAAGAATTGCCAGAATTTCCTGGGCTAAACGGTCATTAGGACACCAGCTGGACCTGCTGGGACCTGTAGGTGTCATAGTCTTCAGGGAGAGTGTCTAAAAGAAGAAACAGGAGAAAGTAGGGTCAGTGTTTGGTTTTTAGTCTGTGCAGCCAGAGGAAAAATACTCAGCAAGGTGCAGGGAAGGAATGTTTGGCATTAACTGCCATAGTTAGTCTGTATTCAAAGATACGGATAACTTAAGGTACTTGGTACTCAGTGTGATTAAAAAATAAATAAATTTGGCCCAATATGAGAATTCAGTGCATAAATGTGTGACAATTCTCGCTTGGTCACACTTGTATGATGTTTTTCAACATTTAACATTTTTACAGAAATAAATCCAATGCCCATATCAAACTAATCCCAACCGACCACTAATTGTTTAATTCAGATAACTGATTTCATGATCCAAACACTGCCAGAGCAAATAAAAATTACGATCCCCAACAACAATATTAACATACCATTGCAGCGATACCGCAGGTTGGCCCAGATGATGTTCTCCTGGGAGAAGCAGAACACTCCCAGTCGACCTCCTCTCATCGTTGCGTCTATGATGACTCCTGTGTCCGCCACCATCTGAGGACCCTCGTAGAAACGAACTCTGTACGCCAACAGATGCATCAATGATTTGTTGCTTTTGAAGCTACCACATGAACGCCCACCCTCACCCCATCTCGTGTTTGGGTTGCATTGACCTTCAGCTCAGTACCTGATGTAACCATCAGCAGGTCGGTGTTGGAGGAACCATCGATAAGAAGTCTTGTCCTTCCAGCCAACATTGCGAGCATCTTTCCACAAGAGTTTGACCTGGTCGCTGGTGTCGCCGGTGTGCCACAGTGCATTCCTCAGGTTCTCACCCGGACCAGTGCTCGACTTGACGGCCTTTTGAAAAACACACACCGATAATTAGAAGAGTGAGGAACAGAACTCATCTCTGACATCCCTCGATGGCTGTAAATCAGTCGGGGTGTCATGGGGAACTGAATGTGTTCTTGCTTCAGGAAGGCCCGAATCCTGTCCAGTTTAAACACATCCTGCCTTGAGGTCGTTCACAGAAGTGAAGTCAGGATCAATCTGGCCCCTTAGGTTTAACCCAACATAAGGATTAAGAGAGGCTCTGTGGATTCACTCTACTAATGGCTGATGAATAGTTGATTAGTGTTGTGTATTGAGAGGATTGTTTATTCAGCATGTTTTTATGTTAAGATGTGTTGCCCCTGCTGAACACTTGAACAAATACCTCATGAACCCATTTAGAAACCCATTTAGAAGCAGCTCATTGACATTTATAACTGGTGACCGGATGATTTTTTTTTTGTGTGTGTGTTTTTCTCTTTCTCTCTCTCTTTTCTCACACTCACACTTTGTTACCTGTGAAAATGTCATGTCTAATTTCTTCTTTTTGTATGTTTAACCTGCACCTCTTGCACTCCGTGGCAACATTCAGCTGTGCTGATATATGAGGCCGGTTCTGCTCGCTGACCCTCACTGGTACGTGTGTTTCTGTCCTATGTAGGTTACAGCACTGATGTGTAGACAACCTTCAGTTGGATGCCTGGTTCTGCCACGGCTCTGAATGGGTTGGCCTGCCAGTAGATCTGCTCCACCTGCTTCCACATCACCACATAGAAACTGGAGCTGTCCTGGTACCCGAAGATAAATCCTGCGTAGTCGTCATCCGTCACCGTGTTCACGTGAAACGTCCCTTCAAAATCCACTCCACTGAAAGCTGTGTAGCCTGGTGGCGACACCGGTGTAATTGTGTTAAACAAGCAGACATTTCTGTTTCATTGTAGAACATAGACTTCACAGTACCGGTCCCTGAGCGGGGAAAAGACAATATTCACTTTCCATACATCTCTAGCGAGAAAACAGATTTCCCTGCATTTGTAATTAATCCAAATTTGTGTTCTTTGTAATTTAGGTGGAGAAGTACTGTGTGGGTTTCCTTTAAACCACCAGAGACTTTGATGAACACACTTATTTTAAGAAGATCAATCCCACTCTCATGTCTCTGAGTTAAATATGAAGCTACTGCCAGTAGCCAAAGTATAGATTTGCATAAAAATATGAATCAGGGGAAACAGCCAGTATAATTCACATAAAGACACATACCTCCAATCAACAGATGATATATAAAAATGTTTTATATCCTACTAATACAAAAACTATTTACATGTATCGCCCTCTTATCGGGTTTTTCTTTTGTTAAGACCTGCAGTTGTGGCTGATTTCATCAAGCCGTATCTATCTTGGGTTATCCCGCTGGCCAGCCAACCAACCACCAAAACACAAACTAACTAGGTCTATGCCGTCAAACCCAACAGCTAGGGTACTGTATATCCCCCAAAAGCCCCCAATCCCTTGCATTGCACGGCAATCCCCCTGATTGAACTCCTTATATGTGAATTTATGGCTAGAAAAGAGGGTTTTTTTAAAAAGAAAAAGAAAAAAAATCCCCCTTAGTGCATTAAGTAATATCTGTTAGAGTATAGATGTTTTATACATGATCAAGATCTTGAGTCAATTCATATGCACCAAATTTAGACTAAATCTGACCAAAGGCTGAGAAATTATGGCCCAAAACTTTTATCAATAAAGCTCCCCCAAGTATCAGAAATATGTAACTGTCTTTTTTGCTAAATTAATCCATTTCTTTCTCGCACTAAGGTCCATGTGGGTATAAAACTTCAAAATGATCCATGGAATATCTTTGAGTTATAGCATTAAAACGAATGCTGCGCAGTGGATGCAATGAAAATTCCATAATATCACAGACGTCGCAGGGATTTAATAAACTACAGTGTGAGAAAACATAATCTGCTTGATGGAGGTGATCCACTATTTTAAAAATGAGTATCCAGTCCTGATTATCGATGTCCACATGACTGTATGTCAATCTACAATGCCGGACCAAATGCTGATGATCATTTCTTAAAATATCATGCTCTTACCAACAGCCAGTCCGGGATCACTGTTCATCGTCTGGACGATCTCTCTTCCCTGCACAAACAAAAGAGAATGGATTGAGGAGGAGAAATGTAATCAAAGAAGACAATTCATATTTTTGGACGAGAACAAAGTCGTCGTCTAACCTGGTTCAGCACCACCCAGTTGGGATCAATCTGTGCATCTCCCTCCGGATCTAAAACAACGGTCTGGTACTCCCTAAAGTCGGTGAGGGTGACCTCAGCATTTTCTGGACAAACATCAATGGTGTCAACGATAGTGTCGTTGTCAAAATCCTTCTCACATACATTCCCCACTCCATCACCTGAGAGGATAGAGAGTCATGTACTGTTGTGAGAACAAAGGGAAACAAATGAACACAGCTCATGAAGCTAAGTGGTGTGAAACATCAGGGCAGCTACACACCATTAGAGTCCTCCTGCAGGGGGTTGGGAATCAGACGGCAGTTATCAGGACCAGGAGGCAGCAGGTCTGGGATGCCGTCGTTATCATCATCCTCGTCACACTCGTCTCCTTTGCCGTCCTTGTCGGTGTCCAGCTGGGAGCTGTTGATGACGGCTGGACAGTTGTCCCGTGAGTCTTGGTGACCATCCCCATCGCTGAACATGAGAGACTTTTATTGGTGCATTCACATTCTGGTGTCCCGAACACTCAGAGCACAGACAGGTGAAATAAATGAATGAGGTCAGTACCTGTCCTTGTTGGTGTCACAAGGGTCTCCGATCAAGTCGTTGTCCACATCCATCTGAGGGGGGTTACATTTATTATTATCAGAAACCATGGGTGGATACATTCTGGAGTGGCGTTGAGGAATTATCGGTTTTCTGAGCTCTGAGTGGAGATGCTCTCTGTTGTTGTTTGATACACTCAACCAGAGCCAGAAGAGAGAGAATTCATCTAACCTGATCAGGGTTTGGAATATAAGGACAGCTGTCACAGGCGTCTCCCACGTTGTCTCCATCCCGATCTTTCTGGTCAGCATTTGGAACTCTTCTGCAGTTATCCAGATGATTGGGGATTCCTGTGCTCAGAGGAATCAGTGAAAGCTCAGGTTCAATGCCTGCATTTTTATGGCCCACCAGTTTTTTCTAGCTTTTTGTACACACTGAACATTTTGTAAGCGTAAAAGAAGTGTACAACTCATACAAAATGCTTCTTTCGTATATATTTTACCAATATTCATACAATCAATCAAAATTTTAAACTCTTAGTCCACTTTGAAACTGAATAGCTCCCTTCTAGCCTCAAATCACAAATGTTTAAATTTAAAAAGTTAAACAAAACTTCTCTTAACAAAGTTAAATACGAACCATCCCCATCAATGTCTTCATCACACTCATCCCCATATTTGTCCACATCTGTGTCTTTTTGGTCGTTGTTTTTGATAGCCCGGCAGTTGTCGCAGGCGTCACCAAAGTCGTCTTCATCAATGTTTCTCTGGTCTACGTTCGGCACCAGCACACAGTTATCCTATGAAAACATTACTGTCGATTTCTCTATGGATGTGCAGTTACAGGAAATACATAGATATAGTTCATGAATTCTGATTTATCTTTATTAATGGTTTTTATATCCATCACTTTCTTCTACGTTAGAACCTGTGTGTTCGGTATCCCATCTCCATCTGCATCATCATCACAGGCATCGCCGATTCCATCGCCGTCAGCATCCTCTTGACCAGAGTTTGGCACGGTGAGACAGTTATCCTGAAGACAAAAACACACTATTAACACACTATTATGTTTGCTGTCGTTATGATACATTTTTTAATGTATTAAAGAAATGTATTAAAGAAAAAATGTTTTTCTTACTGTTTAAAAACATATTTCACCAAATTATATTCTCTAAGTGTTTAAGATATTAGATTAGTAAATACCCCGCAAAATGCAAGGAAATGGATTCTCCATTTCCATTAAAGGGTTGAATAGGATTTAAAGAAAATCTCATGCTGTTATACTGTTGATATAAAATGCTATGAATCTGTTTTTCCTATACTTATAAACCTGCTTTGATTTGAATACTTCTAGAACCTATTGGATTATACTTTTATGCAAGTAAACTTTAAATATTCCAAATAGCAGCATTTTCTTACATTGTGTTACATTATATCATACGGACTTAAGAATCATCATAAATACCTGAAATATTATATTCCTCTCATGTAACTCAAATAAAAAAATGATTTACTCACCTTCCTGCAGTTCCTGTCAGGACAGTCTAGTTTCTCGTCCGGGAAACCATCAATGTCGATGTCAGATCCGCAGAGGTAGCCATTGCCAGCCCATCCAACTCCACACTGTCAGGACGATAATGTTTCTGCACATTTAGACTGTTCTCATTTGAATGACTGTGTCCTCGATACCGTAGTGATTTCACAATGTTTGTACCATAAACTCAATTATAGTTTTTAGATAATTTAAAGGAGCTCGCTCAAAATTATTTAAACAGATTAGTGGGTAAGTTTGAATAGGGGTGAATTATTGGAAAATTAGGAGACGATTCACTACATTGATTGGATACTGGTATAGATTTTGTATCAATTTGTCACTTTCTTCAAAATTGTGAGATAGAACCTTTTTATGAAATATCATGAAAAACTGAGAGAGTGCAAACATCCATCAAGGCAGTTCCCCTTCCTGTCAATGAATGAATGGTCTTATAGTAATTTGACCCTCATAATATGGTTACTTCACAAAGAAAACCTCCCCCTATAATTTGGAATCCCATTTTCTATCATTACTAGTTTGACTATTATAAAAATATCATTATTTCTCTCATGGCACCTTTCATTAGGTTCATGGAAATCAAACAAAAACAGTCCAAAAAGCCTTTCTTTCAATATTCAAAAGGAGAAAGAAAAGTCCTTGCTGTGTTCCTTTATCCAAACTAAAGCATAAGTGGTTTCTCCATTTTTTTGTGCCCACTCTCACACAAAGTTCCATGAAAATCCATTAAATATTTTTTGTCTAATCTTGCTGACAGACAGACAAACCAAGGTTTGGCTCAGCTAATATTAATAATCCATCAAAGTAAAATATCCTGTTTGGGGAACTCATGATGTGAGCCTACTTTGAATAATTGGAAAGAAGCGTATAGACAACCTGGAAGCTCAGAAGTAAGACTTTTATGAAAAATACATCTAGACCCAAAATTATGCAAATTCATTTTCATGCCCAGACATGAAGTTATAATAAGAAGACATGATTGTGAATGCTGACTTCCAAGGTATTAAGTGTTGTTACAAACTGTTTTCCAAGGATTTTATTTCTTCTTTTTGGGGGAAAATGTACAAAAATCCCACAGATCTTTCAACTTCCATTTCACCTAAAATAACGTCTATGATCATCAGTACCTGTTGAGATTAGCTCTGCACATAAAAACTACCGAATCACACCCCCAGTAAATAGATTATGATTATCTTTGCGCTTTAAAAACATACAATATTTAAACCCCTCACCTCTACTCGAATCTGTGCCACTGATACTGAATGGGAACAAATGGTTGAAAGCTCAGTTTCTTCACCTGACACTCGATTTTACCCTCTCGATGGACGACGCACTCGGCGCTGGCGTGGCAGGGGTTGGGCTGGCCGTTCCCACAGGCTCTCTCCGGCTTACAGCCTTGCCGCTGGTCCCCAACGTAGCCCACCTTACAAGGGCCACACCTGAATGAGCCCTGATGACGCAGAGGAAACTGTTCTGTCATATCATGAATCGGCCAATTTCCCTCCTTTAGATTTTTTAAAAACTGTGTAAAACAGCAAGAAGGAGGAAAATGCTTACTTTTGGATTTAATTTATTTTTCTGGTCATAGATGTTGCCGGACTATTCTAAAAGCTTCATTGTTTTTAATTGTTTTATGATCTTACAACCAGGGCTTCATTAATGGCTGATGTTTTTATTGCTTTTCCCCTCATTCTATTGTTTTTAGATATTCTCATGATTTTGAATTATTGTATGAAACCAGGGCACCATTGAAAATGAGACTTAATATAGGTTATTAATAATAATAGCAATAATAATAAAGCTGGTACTTTTTTTTATAACTGCATTTTCAATGCATGAAAGTAGCATCAATGGGAGATAGCTTGTAATAATCAAACATCGATACCTATAAATGGATGAATATTATTATTACCCAAGACTTTATAGCACCCATCTCACAGCGTCTCTACAACTAACCACTAGATCACTGGTACAAAAGTGATAAAACCAACAAACTGACTCTGCATCGTCAGTTATAAACGATAATCTCTCCAGATTTTCCAGCATTGGCTACCATAAACTAACCAAATCCCATCTCATACCGGACCAAGCAGTAATAGAACCCGGGTGCAATCAATTATGCCATTTCTTCATTTAAAAGATGCAAATACTCAAAGTTCGCAATTTTTCCAGAGAGATTGCCGGCCTTCCCTCTCATGAATCAGTTTACGAGATACTGTTGAAAATGATTCTTGAAAGGGTTTCATAACTCAGAAAGCGCTTTGAGAGTTTGATTTGTGATGTGGAAATCTAACAGAGAGTAATTTATCTTAAATGGCATTGATACTTACGGGGGTGTTCATGCAGAGAGAGTTCGGCACGCAGCCTCCATTACGGCTGCCTTCACACTCATTGATGTCTTTGCAAACCTAAGATGAACATCAAAGACAGGTGCTGAAGTGAAGATGGTCGTGTTTTGAGGATTAACGTGGTGAAATAGACCAGGCTGGTTGATAAGTGACGTGCGGTGAGGTTCGTGGCAGAAGAGGCATTGACCTTTTCAGAGACAGATTTACAAATATATGAACCCAATAAAGTAGCTTAAATTCACTTAAATTTAATTTAAGCCCATCAACCAGGTATAGGTGTGGGATGCACTCAGGAGAGAGTGAGGAGGTGGTGGTGGGAGAGAGTCCCATATAGATGGATGTAGAGGAAAAAAGTTATCCAAAAACTCAACAATCTTAAATCTTAGCTTCTTGGTGCATTTCAATAACTTTTAAAACTTTCATTTATGCAGGTTACTTAGCAATCACGTTAATTGCTGTTGCTTGAAGATTGACTCTATTAATTAATCTTATCTTTAGAGACACTTAAATCATAATCTTCAATGACACAAATTACTTTATATCACATTTATAGTTTTTTATTTACTATATTTTTAATAGTGTCTTTGCTGTCGAATGTGAGATCAAATGGTAGTTAATAAAACACACACACAAGTGATAGTATAAGCATTAACAGGGAGAGTGGGACAGAGGTGATGGTCGGTGTGGGTCACATGACACTGACCTGTTTATTAGCGATGGCGTAGGCGAGGCCCACGCCCTGCACCTGGGCGCCTGTGTATCCAGCAGGACAGGAACCACAGCGGAAACCCGGCGAGGTGTTGATACAGCGCACACCCATGTGGCATGGCTTCACAGTGCACTGCGGACCACAACGCACCTCAAGGTGTTTATCTGGAGCTGTCACACCAGTTTACTGAGGGCACTAACATCACCCATCTGTTTAAAGCCCCATGATACCTACATTATTATCAAATTTGAACTACTCACCCCACTGACCTCAACACGATCCCTCCGTTCTACCCACTCATACCGCCTCCTCCTTCCCCGGACTAAGCTCAGCACCATGGGTGATCGGGCCTTCTGTTCTGCTGCCCCTCGTCTGTGGAATGCCCTCCCTGACCATCTGAGGGCTCCACAGACGACTGACACGTTTAAAAAAGGACTTAAAACTTTCTTTTTTAGCAGAACCTATAACTTTAATTAACATTGCTGCTTTTTGGTCATGTTTTTATATAGTTATTATTTTATTTTTTATTGATGCGTTTATCTGCTTTTACTTTGTAGCACTTTGAGATTTGATCCAAATGTAAAATGCATTATAAATTAAATGTATTATTATTATTATTATATATATATGTACGAGAAGGTTGCAAGTTTCATGTCCTTCAGCCGGATTGTGTGACTGAAGTCTGGAATGTTGGTTTAAAGAACCCTCTCATCTGAGATTCTAATCGTCAAACTATACATTTTTTATCTTTTCGTAGTTGCTCAAGTGTTGTTGTTAGATATTTTTTTTAACACAATGTAGCCTGATTCCACAATGCAAAGGCTCATCGAATGAGTTGGAGCAAGTCGACCATATAGTAATATATATATATATATATATAGATAAGATAAGATATACCTATATTGGTCCCAAAATGGGGAAATTTCCAGTGTTACAAGAGCACAGTGGTTAGCAAAAATATAGTAAGCATCAGAGCAATATAAATAGGAGAAGATAAAAACAATTTAAAAAAAGGGGGGGAACAGTATAAACAGAGAAAAAAATATATAAAAAATACAAAAGCTGTAAACCAGAGAAGCTTAATAAACAAACACATAAATAGTATAACATTATTATGATGCCAGCTGCATGGTTTGGAGAGAAGTGATGGTTAAAAAAAACATATGTCTGCATACCTCATCTACATCGGTGCAGTGGGTCCCGTTTCCCTCCATACCCTCAGGACACGGTCCACACGTTACACCCTGAGGGGTCTCCACACACTTCACTCCTGGATTGCACGGGTTCGGCACACAGGAGCGGCGAGGCGGCATTCCTGCCATCCCTGAGACGAGAAGAACACATCTGTCATTCTCTTCAGCTATCTGAATTATCTGATGGGGTTTGTTTCCTTCTTTACCTCCGACAAGAAGCCCACGTTCTGTGCTTTTCTTTGTTTCCTCGGTCAAGAACGTTATGTTTTCATCAAAAGTCTGTGTGTGTGTGTGTGTGTGTGTGTGTGTGTGTGTGTGCGCGCGCGCGTGCGTGTGTGTGTGAGAAATTCAGTGAGCTCAAAAGTTTCAAAAATACATTTGAATTTGTCATGGTTCTGTTCTTTATCTCATGTTTGTTGTGGAGTGATGATAATTATGTTTCAATTAGTTGAGATTTCAGGAATGTGTTTGCAATTATTCTTCATCTAAAGTCTTCATAATTGTCATGTTTTGTCTATATTCTGCTTCCAGTTTCTATTTGAAGTTTTAGCCGCTTCTCTTCGTTTTATAACAGTGCTCTGTATTTGTGTATCTGTGAAACCAGTTATTTATTAGCATATACAAAATAACACTATATGATATTACGATTCCTGATTCTCTTTTGTCTCCGTATAGATGTAGTTTATATATCTTTTTAATTGGGTTCGAAAGTGCTCTGAAAAAAATCTAAGTAAATGTTATGACTGATAAACCTCCAGATTACGCAGATAAATATGCATGCATGCATAATAAACCGTCCTTTTGTAAGAGTTTGAGTTTTTCTGTGTTTTCTGAGCACAATACAACCTTACAAAATGTAATTCTAATAACTGATTATACTTTCTCTGTATTATTTATGGATATATATTCAATCTTTTTCTGGTCCTAATTGTTTGAATCTGCAGTTTAGAAACACATTTGAAATACATATATTCAATTTTGAAATATATATATATATATGTAGACATAAAAAATAATCCCGAGAGCAACCAAAGCTTTATATATTATATTAAAATATAAACATTGTTAAAACATTGAATATGAAAATAGTGTAATAAGTTTTTGCTCACACAAGTACTGATCAGGGTTTGTGCTCAGGTAGTCAACTCACCGCAGGCTTCACATTCCATCACGGTGTTCTTCAGGAACACCATCTCTTTGATCTGGAAATGCAATCAATCAAATGAGAGTTGTTTTGGGGGGGATTTTTTTTATGAATGAACCTAAACCAGCATAGTGTGACGACTGGCAAGTACTGGTAAGGTTAATTTGCACAACATAAAAAAATCATGGACACTATGAAGAGATATGTAATCTAATGTGTACGTGTTTCCTTACTTGTTGTTTCAGGAGCTCCTTTATCTCAGCAAGTGCAAGGTTTGTCATCTTAATCTGACTGATAATTTCTCCATCTGGAAAGAAAAAAAAATCGTTGCAAATATTTTAAACGACCACAGCTGTTAGCACAATCTGGTTTATCCTTCTAGCAAGCCCCTGCACACAGCCGTCAACAATTTCATACATATCCACGCCAGTGATTTACTTATCGTTTTTGCTTTTGCAGGTATCCAGCAAAACATTCCACAGTAATGGAATAAGAACATAGATCTATCACCACAAGTATCAATAACTCATTGTGCATAAAATACTTAAAAGGTCAGAGTGAAATTTATTATTGGAGCGCAATTATCAATGCATTAGTTTGTTCAATACAATTACGTTGCAAGTGGCAGCTTCTTTACTGTATATACACTCCTGGTTCAACAGGGATCAATTAATCTTGTATTACTCTATACAAATGTGAACCAGGCCTACACTGTCATCCCAGACAACAAGGGTATATCCCGGAAAAGCCCCAAATCCCCTGCTTTCTACAAGTAATTCTTCTAAATGAACTCCTCAAATTAAGTCGCATTAGTCTTGTTAGTTGTCCTGGATTAACAACTAAAGATGCTGCAGGGTTAATGTAGTGGTCCTGGCATGACACTTAACGACGGCCCAGGTTAACAATGCCTGGATAACACCTCGGTTTTTCATTCCACATGCAATAAGTTGCTTCTGCCAACTATTGTGATATTAAGAGTTAACGCAGACATTGCTGAGGTGCCGATATGGTCGGTAATGTCAATCATTCAGAACACCAATACAAAACATTTCCAGACACCAATACAACATGCTGCCAGACACCAATACAAAACATTTCAGCAGCAAGCTGGCTTTTAGTAACATGCTGAGTTTAGCTGTTAGCTGTTAAATCTTTTTTTACACACAGATTTCTTTCCCATTCAATGCAACCCACTGTGGTCAAATAAGTAGGTAGAGATCATGTTTAGCTTAGCTCAACAGCTAGAGCTAATATTATCACAAGTCCTGTAGCATCAGCTTTTCACACATATTTCTTTCCCATTAAATAGAGCCAACAGTGGGTAAATATATATCTATTAATTCCGACACCCCAAAAATGTTGTTAGAATCAAAGCAAATCTTCCTTTTCTTTGTTATAAACGCTGAAATGAGCAATTCCTGTTTGAACGGCTTTGAAATGGAAGGGGTTTTTCTTTCTCATGGGCCGTTACAACTGCTTTTCCACTAAATTCGATTTTGTAAATTTCATCCCACAACTCTGAGAAGGACACAACCTGCATCAAATAACAAACAATAGATGACCACAATGTATGAAAGAGGAAATGTGTAGAGGCACGCCTCACCCTCTGGTTTTGATCAAACGCAACAATCTGAACATTCTTTTTCTTCGATCTGTAATATTGCTCCCCATCTTTTCACTGAGCTCGGTTTTACTTTTAGCAGAACATCTCAGACCAGACGCCCACTTGGAGCATATGGTCCTGTGAAATGCAACTCATCCTGTCCAACATGATCCACTGCCTGTTACGTATCAAAGAGCCATGCCTGACATTCCTCATTCAACGTGGCCTCGTTTCTATCCACTAGCCACACATTCGCTGGAGTCAGAAGTGTTTTGATTCCAGCTGCAAAATAGATTTTACAGATATGGAAATATGCGAGAATTTCTGGAAAATGCATTTTTCATGCGAGAATACAGAGAATTTTTTTGCAGCAGATTTTTTTGCAGCCATCCAGCCACACCATTACATTACAGGGGCACTAGAGTCACATCATTTTCATCTCAGAGGCTCAAACAGGCGCTAGACACATCATGTCATCTTCTCCATAATGTATGTGTGATGTATACTGAGCCTAACTAAGAATATGTAAGTGAGTAAACAAAGCGTTATTCATATAGCACTTTTCTGGACAGAGGTTACTAAGTGCTTTAAATAAAGTCAGAAGACAAAGCATTTTATTCATGAAAGGAAAACAAGAAATCATAATAAAAGCAAAGTGCACCACCACAGAATGAATAAAACACAGTGCGTCATACATTTACAGAAAACAAACATTGCATAGTGACATGTATCATTAAAACATTTTTTAATAAAGAGTTGTTTTTTTGTTTTTTTAATAATGGGGATGTTGTTCCATAATTTTGGAGCTAGGGCAGCAAAAATGTTGCACTTTTGGTTTTTGACTTTGGTACATGGTAGAAGAAGTACACACCGCCACTCAGGCCTGCCTCCCACCCACCCACCCACAACAGGGAGGTTGTGTTCATCCTCCTAGGCTTAGGTTTCCCATCGATAGAAAATCACCTCTACCCCTCTCAGTAACCACTTTTTATGTGTGTGTGTGTGTGTGTGTATGTGTGTGATAACCATGAGAAACATGAAGAGTGTATGTTTATGAAGGCTAAATTTTGATGGTTTTTAAGGCATGTTGTGACTGAAAAAAACATTTGAGAAAGATTAAAGAAAAGTCAAAGGGGGGGTTGGAGAGTCAAAACTGCTGTTGTGACGGTGAGCATTGATGAGAAATTCCTCGTACTTTCCAATATACAAATACTTTTTGGGCACTTCACCTTTTTTCCCTCCATTTGTGATGAAAAGAAGTCTGACTTTCTCTGGTTCTCATATTCATGAAGCTCATCTCAAAGCTGAATAGGCGCCTCTGTAGATTCTCAGGTGTGGAGAGATCTTAAAGCAACATTCTTCCTGAACTAAGTGACCCAAAAACCCCACCATCTCCTCAACAGCCACCCCTTCACCCAGAGGAGCCATCCAAGTGCTGAAACCTCCTGAGTGTGGAACACAGGAAATGTGGTGTTCTCATTTGCAGCAACTCTGTTTACTGAATGGATTCCACAGCAGAAAGAAGATACGCAGGAAATAAATCACTCTCACCGCTAACAGGAAAGGGCATGAGACTCCTTGTTCTACAACTGAAAGCTCACAATGATTGTTTTTCCTCACTGTGCGCTAGTAGAGAGTGTTTGCACAGAAAACTTGAACTCCTCAGAGCTCCTCAGTCAGTTAAATGTTCATTGACATGATGAGAAACCGATGGATAAAAGGTTTTCTTCACACATGTATCTACTTATTTAAGCATACTTCAAAAACTTTTATTTACTTCTATTTAGAATTTATTATCATGTCATCCATCTTATCTCAATAGAGTTTGATATTTTCCGCAGGTTATTACTCTTCTTTTGCAAACAAAGTAAAAACTTATTCCAAAAAATAAAAAAAATTTTTTACACAGTATAAAAGAAAACCCCCTTGTAAGAAATCGTAAAAATCGTAAGTTGAATAATGAATGTCAGTTTTTAGGGATAAGTGGGAATAAAACTGACTACATCAGTGCTTCTATGACAAGATCTTTTTCCCATTAAAGATCAAACTTCATTTTTTTTCCTGCACAGCACGAAGCAAAAAGTCAAATATGAAACGGAATCATTTTCTCACCTCTCTGTGCTGCTGCGGTGTGTCCTCCCATGCAGAGTGCACAGGTCACAACAAGAAGCTGCAGCATGTTGGTCTCTGTCAACTCCAGTAGTTGCGTCTCTCCTCTCTCTTCTACCTCGAGTTCAGACTCAGAGGTCCGTCTGCAAACCCGCTTCCATCTCTCTCTGCTCCCCTTGCTTTGGTTTTTATATTCTCCACCGCCTCCCCTTCCCTGGCAAACATTCCCATTGTTTTCTCTGAACTGTTTCAGAGATAATATATGCCATCGCTGTCTTCTTTTTTTCATATCCATCTTCTCTCTGTTCCATGACTTTACACCGAGAATACAAAATAGTTTGTGTTTTGGTTCATTACTTGATATTCAAGTTAAAGTCCTTCTTTAACCACAAATGATGGGGTTATTTTCATATTTTATTGAAAGGTGTCATTTTGTCTGAACGGCTTCACTTACAGACTTATTAGTTGTAATTGGCATATTGGTACTTATAAAATAAAAATGTGTTTAATCTCAATTTGTCACATTCTTTTTTTTCAGAATGAGTTCAAATAAAAGTAATTTATTTTTATTTTATTCCATCGTTATCATCTTTTTCTTCATATTTTAACGGCAGAAGAATCGCAATAATTCAAAACCCACTAGACAAAATGAAACTTAGCAAATTAATTAAAAAGTCAAATTAATGGAAACAATTTTCAGAAGAATTTAAATGATGCACCAGCTAATGAATTTCCGTGTACAAACATTATTTTTGAGATTGTTGAGTAGTTGATTGATAGCCTGTATCCTTAATGTTCAGGTACTAGATTCATTAATGGATAATAATAACATTTAGAAGCCAATCAGAAAACACAAAGTCAGATTGCTAAGTTACCCATCAAACTCTCTTTACAAAAGGTTCACACATATATAATGTTATTATAAATCAGTAATTACTACTAATTACTAGATGGTAACTAGTACAGCCCAATTCTTAAAAAAAAAAAATCATTCCCGAACGGATGTTTTAAAAAACATGTTTTTACAGAGTCATATAATGTGTGTGTGTGTGTGTTTGTGTGTGTGTGTGTATGTGTGTGTGTGTGTGTATGTGTGTGTGTGTTTATAATGAGAGAAACAAATGTTGGCTCGACATTGCTGGCACCTAATGTTTAGAGATGTTTGGTCCAGATCACCTTGATAAGGTCCCACCACCTCATCTCTCCTCCTCTCACCTCTTTGCTGCCTGGCCTAAAGGAGCAGGAAAATTTCATGGATGAAAGTACAACAGTTTTAAAGTCTTCCTTGTCATCCCTTGACAACAGGGAAGCCTGTTTGTAGGAACTTCAAGTCTGTAAACTGATTCTTCTATGGTTGGTAATACTGGTGAATGGTAATACTTCTATGGTTCAATAGTATGTTTAATAAAAGAACATTTAACAAAATAAAATTCCTCACATTCCTTCCTTTTTTGCATGGTTGATATAACATGTTATAATTACATTTGAATACAGGACTCCAAATTTTTCAGCTACAGTTCTGCACAGACACGTATATCTGCACAGAGTTTGTTTACTGAATAATCCAGCTGCTCAACCACCAAATCAAGTCAGTAAATAAGTCTTATGCATATGTTGGAGGAAGGATCTATAAATCCTTTGGTTGAGCCCGTGTCCAATCTGATGAAGAATGCGTTTGGTATGTATCGAGGGCTATATTAGTCCTGCTGCATCTATTTTGATGCTTTGACTGCACATCATTAGACTGCAAATATTTTCAAGTGCTGTACTGCATCTGCTCAAAACTAGATTGCTGATCTAGTGATGCACATCTTAAATCTGGCATTCATTCCAGATTTTGTGTCTGCATGCTTGTATTGTGAGACGCAAACTTAATTCTTATATAGTCTTCAACATGTCAAAATCACTGTCAAAATGTTCAGTTTTTGATGATTTTATATCCTGTTTTGATTCACTTTCTTGAGTTAGTTCTGATGCATTTGTGTCTCATGTACACACTTTACTGTACACACTAGACACTCAGTTGGAATTCAATAGTTTTTGCATGAATATGAATAAAAAGTCAACAACGGTGTCCCAAGTAGAGTCCTGAGTGTCTGCAGAGCGGCGACCGGAGAGGGTTTTGTGTATTTGCTCTCCAAAAGTGCAACAAACGTAACCAAAATGGATCCGTGCTGCTGTGAAGAATTTTAAGGTTAAAGATCGAGTGTAACAATCACCTGCAAAGTTCATTAGCGATGCTTTATTGCCTTCGCAGCAACAGTTTGTCACCTCGCCAAGGGGAGTCCAAGTTTCCCAGGACATGACCTCAGGTTGACCTCAGACATTTCCTTACACCTTCAAACAGCCTCAGAGTTACATAGCAGACGATTTATGAAGCGGGGATACTCCCGACTGCCGACTGATTCGTGGATCAATGTTTGGGAGTTAAGGCATCTTACAGTGTGAGATTTTAGTTTTTATTTCCTAACAATATAATAGCAATGCACAAAGCCTACTACTTGTCAGAAACTGGTATCAGTCCTAAAAAGAGAAAAGATTGCAGAGAGGAGTCCCCTGCAGATGGCTGTGAGAATGTAAAAGAAAGCCTTCACACAAATAACACAAGAATAAGGAATAATTTGATTAAGTTAGGAAATTTACTTTATAGTCCTAATGGAGAAACTATCTGACCAGATAATGACATGGAATAAATATGAAGGTTATCCATTCTCTTTTTTCTTTTTATTATAAAAGAAAATAAGATATTTGAAAAGTACTAGAAATTACATTTTAGTTAACTGTAAAGAGACACAATTATTTAAACAGAACTATTGCTAACTTAAAATATGTTATGCTTTATAAATGTTTATCTCACAGATCATTTGTAGATAGTTTATTTTATTAAAAAAAAAACATGATGCTGTGCTCAAAAAAGAACTTCCTATCTAATAATAATAATAATAATACATTTAATTTGTAATGCACTTTACATTTGGATCAAATCTCAAAGTGCTAATCTAGTCATTTTGTAGTAAATAAAGTTGTAAAGTTTGTATCTTGCTCTTAAACGAGCAAATAGTAGTAAGATTTCCACCTTTTTTCAGAATTTTGAAAATAATCAACATTTTCCACAGCAGTGACCTATACCTAATCTGCTTCAAAATACAGAATATTATACATTATTTTATATATATATTATGTTAAAGCTGTTATAATTAGTCCCATTTTATCTTAGACTGGGCTGATAGCAGTTGGGATAAACACAGTATAGTGACAGCTTATTACTACTGAATAAAAGTTATTGTGAATTAAAGAAAAGAGGAAAATAAATCTTACCGAGATACAATGTTTGTCTTGATTTTATTTAAAGACACATAGTTGTCCTCATCTCAATGTAAAAAGCAGAGATGTTCTTTTTACGTGATGCTTTATTCACATGATTGATAGTGAGTTGTTTGCCATTTCTATTTCTCTCTGAACTGTGGAACAGAAGCCCATGCAGGTCCAAATCATGGATCCCCACACAGCATTGATCACAGATGCAGATTTTTACATACATAAAAATAAATAGGTTAAAAAGTCTAGGTTCGGTTGAAGTTTGAAACATTTCCAGAGTCCTTGTGCTGCATGACATTCAGAAAGCACCGTTTTGCTCTACTAGAAAGGGTCTCATTTGGTAAAACATCAAACTGCCCCTTTTCCCAGGACAGGAAAGGCAGGTCCCATCATGTGGGGTCAGATGTAGTTTCACCTGAGCCTACTCAGCTTTCTTGACCTTTCTCTTGCGAGAACCTTCGCCCAGCTCCTCCTTGGTTTTGAGAGGTGAAGTCGGGGCAGCAGCGGGAGGATGATGAAGGCTTTCCTCGGACCCAACTAGAGAGGAGCCGAACAAGAGGTGGCTAACCCAGGACTCGATGAGAGCGAAGGGGGAGCCATGAGAGTGTCGAGCAGTCATCACCACCTGAGGAAATCAGTCAAAGCAGACCAACTTGAGTGTGTGATACGTAAAAGTCCATTTCAGAAACCTCAGCATCATGAGGGTCTTTCCCCCAATGTTTTACCCTGTGTTGATTGTGAAACTTTAGAGTTCAGACTTTTTTGAGCGTTACTTATGCCATAGAGAAAAGAAAATCTGAATATAATGACTTACAATCTCACATTTCCCCTTAAGTAACTATTTTATTTTATTTGTATTTATTCTTTTTTTATTTTTTTATTTTACTTTAATTTCATTTCATTTACTTTCATTAAATGTAATGTAATTTAATTTAATTTTATGTTATTCTATTTAATTTTATTCGTATGTATTCTATTTAATAAGATTTTTATCATACTTTTTCATTTACTATGTTTCTTTTATGTTTTAGTTTGTTTTAGTTTGTTAAGTTCCAGACGAATATGTTTAGTACACATGAGCGTACAACGCAAATATCATTATACGTTTAGTGCATATTGCAACACACATCCCCTTGAAGGGCTCTTATATTGCAAAGAGAATGAGAAAATGCAGGAGAAGAGCATCATCGAGTAACGTATTCTTCAGTA